>APFE030454010.1:104406-148496 GCA_000404065.3 Pinus taeda | reverse complement strand
CTCTCTCTCTATATATATATATATATATATCTTTCTCTCTCTCTCTCTCTCTCTCTCTCTTTTTCAAGCTTCATCCTAAAACTTTGTTGACTATATCCCTCCCTCTCTTATTCTCTCTCCCCATTCTCTCCATATCTCCTTATTTGTCTTTCTATCTCACTCCCAAACATACACTCTCTCTCTCCATATCTCCCTTGTCACTCCCTCTCTCACTCTCCAACTTTCTCTCTCTATATGTTTTGAACTTCTTCCTTCCATATATTTTCCTCCAAGTCCATATCTCATGCTCCCTCTCTTTCTTGGAGACTCTCTCCTCCTCTCCCTCTCTCCATCTTAGTGTCCCCCCCTCTCTCTCCATATTTGTGTCCCCCCTATCTCTCTTCTCTCCCACTCTCTCTCCTCTATATTTCAAAACTGTTAAAATGTTGGCAATTAAAATATAATGTTTAAATACTTTTTTATTTTTTATTTTGATGTCATACAAAAATTTAATTTGTTTATGTAATACATATTTAAAATTCAAAAAATACCACTATATTCATTTACGATTCCTCTTCAAAAGGGTACTCTTGGTTTTTCAATTTATTTAAATAGTTGAAAAAAACCTGACATGAACACGTGCCTCAAAATGCAATTGAAATATTAATATGCCAACTTCAAAAAATAATAAAAAATATAATTTTGCATAAAAAAATAATTTTTTAATATGAAAAACTTAGCTCTCCCCATGTAGGTCATTCTCATATATATAAATTTTAAAAATTACACATTTTAGACTAAGTTATGCTACGTGAACACACACATACCTCTTAAGATCTATGAAAAATTGCAAGAAAAATCATTTCATTTAATGGAAAATTACATATTATATGACACTAAATACTTTTGCAAAAATTATCATTAGGACAACAACATAATTATCCACAATTTTTCCTTTTACTCCGAATCAAAATTCATAGTGCTAGTATGAATTTTGAGGGCTTCAATTTGATAAAAGTGGAAAAACTTGAAATTTCATCGCCACATTTGGCCCAAAAGTGTAACCCATCTTCATGCATTCACCCCTTGGTTGACCATGTTGAACCATTCTAACCATGGTTGACCATGGTTGGCCATTATGAGTTGGTAGAGCATGGTATGTTCTAGGTTGTCTATGGTTGACCAAAGATGACAATGATTGATCATGGTTGACCATATTCAACCATATAGACCTTGATCATGGTTGACCATGGTTGATCTTGGTGGACCATGTTTAACTATCATTGACTATGTTTGATCATGGTTGACCATGGTTGACCATGATTAACCATGTTTGATCTTGGTTCACCATGTTCAACCATTCTAACCAAAGATATCTTGATTAGTGGACCATGTTTGACCATTATTAATCTTTGTGGACCATTTTTGACCATCATTGATTATGGTTGACCTTGTTTAACCATTTTAACCATGTTGATCTTGGTTGACCTTGATTAACCATGGTTAACAATGGTTGATCTCCATTGATCATGGTCTATCTTGGTTGTTCTCCATTGATCATGGTCTATCTTGGCTGATCTTGGTTGACCATGGTTGATGTTGGTTAACCATGTTCAACCATTCTAACCATAGAGATCTTGATTAACTATTATGTTGATGATGGTTGATAATGATTGACCATTATGCTTAACTATGGTTGACCATGGTCGACTATGTTCAACCATTATTGATGCCAGCCTAAGCTACAAACACCATAATGATGCAGCCTAAGCTGCATATACCCACATTATGCAAATAAAATTACACGTCTCACTATATGTGTCCCAAGATAAACACCAATATCAATGGTGAAAACCCACTTTATCAAAGTTTAATTCCTTAAGCAGAAATATGTCATCTAACTATCCCAAGTTTACACTTTAATAAACCTTTGAGCCTAACCCTTCATAAGCTTTAGTTAATTCTTATTACTCGCAGTAACAAAATATCATATAAGCTTTGACTCTAATTTTAATGACCCGTGCTTATCAACCATACCATAGTCTTTAGACTTTGATTAACTCAACTTAGACCATAATACATTAATCCTGCTTATTTCTATTATAAATCTTGTATAATAGAAATATTTCATATGATACTTAAAGCTTACCTTTTCATTGATTCACATGACTTTACACATTTCCCAATGCTCAACCTTTAGCATGTTCAACATCTGCTGTCGATCTCGTTCCTTAATCTGACGGTCATCATGTCACTTGATCATCAACGTACCTGGACGATCTCCACCATTTATCTCTCCTATCTCAATCCAACAATGATTGCGTAATCTCACGCAGATTACATGCACGACCGATATCAAATCGATAGCACGTGAGAAAAGTGGTTTTCTCTTTCCTCCGGGTACTACGTGTCAACCCCTAAGGCTAATCGTGTGAACTCGTAGAAATACCATTTTCCACTTTGAGGGCGCACGAGAAACTGCTTACCTCTTGCATATACCGCTCTATCCTTGTGCTAACATGTGGTTTGATCTCCGTCATTCATCTTCTTGACTCTATTCTAGGCGACTTAATCTTGGCCCTCTATCTCCATAACTCTTGTTCATTGATCTGATTGATCTAATGACTGTGCTTCACTACTACATTGTTTTGTTTCTTACTGTGTAATAGTCCATTTGTTCGAGTTTCTGCCTGTGTATTTTTTCTCGCCTTCTGGTCTTCAATTGTTCTGATTCCGATCTTCAGCTTTGTTCTTCATTACTTCACACCTTTATGCTTCCGTTGTGTAACTCCTTAGTTTTTAAGAACCCTTATAGTATACCTCCACTGTAACATTAAGGTTTCTCCAATACAGTCTGTGTATAAACTCGTAATTCACTTTTCAGCACTTCGTCTGTGGTTCTGCACATTTGCAAACCTATGTTATGTAGAATTAATTCTAATTCACACACACTTCATTCAATTACTCCATTCACACCACACAAACTCAGAAACCAAGTTATTTGTATTAATAAACAAATAATTACAAAAGGATTCCTTTCTGGCTTGATCTTCACTATTAGTGGCATTTTCCTTTCCTGCCTGTAGGCTTACAATCAAATCCTCTCTAACTCTCGAACTAACTCCTAGCTAGCTAACCTACTAACTAACTCTATCTCTGCCTTTTAGGATTACATTTATACAAAAGGTTCTGTAACCCATTTTCTGGTTCAGATCCTTAATCTGCTCATTAGTCCTAAAATCTCTCAATGATCCCTTGAGGATCTCAACAACTTAACTAAATCCTACGGATTCTCTTTAATCCCCAAAATTATGAAACAAATTCCTAATCTAGGATTTACAATATTTCAAAATCTCTCAATCCTCACTAATCACTCACCATCACTCATGTTCTCCTACATTCAAGAACATTTACAAATATGCCTCACAATACTTAATTAATCACTATTCTAGTTTCTCTCATTAAAATCGCTCAAAACTTTAATAATTACATTAATTTGATACATAGGAATCCAACTTCCTTAAAACCCCCTATGTCTACTAAAATACAATGAAATTTCTGAGCTGAATGCTCCTGCATCAATTATAGCCATGTTGATCTTGGTTGACCTTATTTTACCATGGTTGATCATGGTCAATCATGGTTGATCTTGGTTGACCATTCTAATCATGTTGATCTTGGATGACCTTGGTTGACCATGGTTGACCACTGTTGATCATGGTTCACCATGGTTGAGCATGGTTGGCCATGGTTGACCATAGAGACCTTGATTAACCATTACAGTCAACTATATTTGACTAATGGTTGACTTTGTTTGACTATGTCTGTCTACGCTTTACTAATGTGGTTTACTATGCATGATTATTAATATTATTTGATTATATTAAAAGGAGAATATTTTTTTATTGAAGTTGAAGAGTGTTGAGTGTCTAACATAGTCAAATATAGTCGAACATAACCAATAAAATTACTAAATGTGTGTTGAAATTGTAGCAAGGAATGTATTATTTGAATTGGGCCATAGTCAAAGATGCCAATTCAAATTCAATCTCATAGATTCTTGAGTTAGTAGTAAGTTAACATGTGTGTTGTCCTATCACTAATTTATAGTCAATTAATTTGAGTTAGATGGCATGCAGTGAGTTATGGATTAGTTGATGGCTAAAATTAGCTATCTAGAGGAGTTAACTCTAATTTCTCTCATTTAATCAATCTCTATTTCTAAAATAGAGATAGTTATGAGTTTAGTTGGGTTGTTGTTTTTCTATTAACTCAACTTACTCTCAGTTAACTAGTTGCAACTGCTAAAATTAGCCCTAGTAGGTCATGTAATTTGAATTTCCTTTTGAGATTGAATGAAGGCACAAATTGTATTTATTGTGGTACACATGTTTTTGTAGGCAGAGCTTTAGAAGAAAACAGAGCAATTCTCTTGGGAATTGTGCAAGGAAATAGGATAAATTCCTATTTTTTAGGGGCTAGGAAATATGATCTCCTAGCAAGCCTTATTTTTCCTAAGTGTTAGGCAATCCTTGGGATAGAGTTGATTAGTATTGCATCGAGCTTCAAGCTTGAAGCAAATTCTGTGTAATAGATTAGATTGCTCAGTTGATTTAATACAAGTAAGTGGGGTTTTTCCTAGGTGGGTTCCCCATATAAAGTTTCTAATATCTCTTCCCACATTTACCCAAATTCACAAGCTCGCCAGGTAAACAAGAGATGAGTGTCAATGGTTCAATTGTGACCTAAAATTCCTAGTTCAGTGTTAATGGTTCCGAGATTTGAGCAACCTATTAGGCTAGCCTCCATACCACTATCCAAAAATGTCTGTAACTTTCCAGGATCATAATTAAAATGAAAATAATGCCAAATGTTCAAAATTGAAGTAAGAACTTGACTTGGACTGCCTAATCCATAATAGACATTTTGTCAAACATCTAGAAAACATGTAAGCTATAGGTAATGAAGGCATATATGATCATAAACTGATAGTCTTCATTTTGGAATCACCAAGAAGGCTCTAAGCCCTCTTTATCTAGTTATAATGGCTCTTGTTAGTCCATGCATTCATCAACCAATCACTAAATTATCAAAACATGTCAAGATCCATTGATAAGATACATCATATAACCAACAAATAACCAAAACATAAATGACGGTAAATCAACCATAAGATCACCATAATAACTATTACAAGTGCTCATAGATCACAATAGGAAAATAACTCTTATTAACATATGAAAAATTCAAACCAAGTGAGGGACTTCCACGTATCTCCCAACCATAGATTGGACTAAACCAAATCTCTCTTTCAACCAATCACCCTCATGCCATATTCCAAGCATGAATGTGGGATCTCATGGAATAAACCAATATAAAACCAAAAAGATCTTTCTAGAGGCCAAACCACCTCAACCCTCAACCATAGTGATTCCACCTCTATGGTATGGAAATCACTAACACCAACTAGATTGGTCTCTACCCAAGTTGTTCAGGGCTCGAGGAACTAGTAACTCTATGCACAACTAAATAAGGGCTCTAGAGTGTGTGTTCCACCTGTAGCTTGAGGGAGTAGTAACTCAACCACCAAGGCTTTAGAGTGTTTGTCCTGACCTATAGGTTCCAAGAAGTAGTAACTCAAACCAAGTTTTTATATTGTTCGAGCGATTTTACAATGTTTGTTTGAACCCATAGTAATAGGGAACTTGAGAACCAATTGGAAAAATAAGTGGAAAAGCCCACCACACCATGGCTATCTAGGAAATGGCAAGGCAAGGCTAAAACCACTATCAATCTAGGGAAATGTCCATGCCAGTGTCAAAACATAACCAAGGAATCCCATTCATATACCATGCATCCAAAATTCAGCAAGGAAATCACGCATGCAACCTATTACCTACAAACAAATATAGTTGTATTTGTTGATCCAATTGTTTCCTCACGCTCCCTGATTTCGTTTACCTTCCTTCTCCAAATCCATGTGAATCCCAAAGTTCTCCAAGAATGATCTAAGTTTGTAAGAGTATGAGAGGATGAGAGAACGAATGAGGGAGTCAAATACCTAACTGAAAAAAGCTAGCAATTGTTTCTGTGAAGCATTTTTACTATTGATTCCTCTATTTTCTTCATTTTCCCTCTAATTTCCCTCGCATGAAAATATCTCTCTTCACCTTCCTTTTCTCCCATTTTCTTTTATTTTCATAATTAAATGCCATTTATTGCCTCTTTTCCTTTTCCAATGCATTTTCCAATTTCCATAGCCATTAATGAATTACAAGTGATGTCCACTAAAGTGTTTGGCCCAACATTCATCTTGGCAAGTGTGTCCCATGACCTTGGTCTTATTTTATTTACATGGAAGATCAACCAAGGGTTGTTACAAACCCCTCCCCCTTGGGTGAACACCATCGTCGTTTTTTTATAAAACGTATAACCAATAAACACAAGCTGCTCATGGGTATTTATAACATATCTCGATGCAACATTTACATCATACCAATTTGTTTAAACCATGAACACCATACTGCTTATTGGAGGTTTATAAGACAACTCAATGCAATATTTACAACATATTGATTATTGGAGCTATATAACACAACTCATTGCAGTATCTACAATACACATATTTATTTATAAACATAAACCAAAAAACATATACCAAACACATCTACTTAACCAACAAATAAGGAAGGATACATAACCCACATCTGATCAATCATCTCCCATGTAGCTTCATCAGGCCTAAAGTGCTCCCACTACACTTTAAGTTACATAATTTCTCGGTTCCAGATCATGAGCTATTTCCATTGCAATATGCATTGTGGTTCTATCGAGAACTCTCCCTCTATTTTGACTTTCAATTCAAACCAATCAACCACATGATAAACATCCTTGACATGTCTCTTAAGAAGTGAAATATGGAAAACATCATTGAATTTCATTGTTGTGACAATGCAAGTCGGTAGGCCATTGGTCCAATCCTCTCAAGGATCTCAAAAGGACCACAATACTGAGGTGCTAGCTTGGCACATGACCCAATCCTCAAGGATCTCCTTTTGGTCTTGATGCACAAGTACACATGCTTCCCAACCTGAAACTCCTTGACTGCTTTATGCTGATCAGCATAACTCTACTTCCTATCTTGTGTTGCCTTCAAATTCCTCTTAATAATCTACATTTCTTGTCCCATCTCATCCAACATATTTGGTCCAATTAGTACCCTGTTCACTGGATCACTCCAACTAATAGAAGTATTACAACTCCCATAAAGAGCCTCAAATTGACTCATCTTCAAGGATTATTGATACCCATTATTATATGCAACCTCTACTAGTGGAAGATAATCCTCCCACTTCCTTTGTTGCTACATGACATACATCCTCAACATGTCCTCAAGAATCTTGTTAACCCTATCTGTCTGTCCATTTGTATGCAGATGCAAAGTTGTGTTGAAAGCTAACTCTATCCCCAAACCTGCAAACAACTCCTTCCAAAACCTGGAATTGAACTTAAAATCTCTATTTGATATAATTTTCTTAGGAATGCCATGCAACCTCACTATCTCCCTAATTAAGATTTGAGCTACCTCAATAGCTGAATTTGTAGAATTTACTACAATGAAGTGAGCTACTTTTCTCAACCTGTCAAACACAAGCATGATGGAATCATGTTGTCTTGATGTGCTCAACAAACTTGTAATGAAATCCATGGAAATGACCTCCCATTTCCACTCTCAAATCGGAATAGGCTATAGCAAACCAGCTCAGTGCTTACACTCAACTTTCACCTACTAACATTCCAAACATCTAGCAACAAAATCAACCACCTCCTTCTTTAAGTTTGGCCAATAGTAGAGCTTCTTCATAACTGTCAATGTCTTATGATATCCTAGGTGACTTGAATTCGACTTGACATGAAACTCCCTCAAGATAAGCTTCTTGAGCTCATTGTCATCTGGCACATAAATACTATTCCTGAATATGACCAAGCAATATGTCGTGAGATGATACTCCTTATCTTTATCACCTTCACCTTGCTATTGCAACCTGTGCTTCAACTATTGATACCTGTCATCATGCTTCCTTGCTTGCAAGATCTTCTCTATAAATCTATCCCATAAGAACTCATTGTTGCAATATGATTCACCTGCACTTTCTTACTAATAGCATTTATAACCCTCTTCTCCTTTCCCTTAATGTACCTAACCTCAAATTCAAAATCACTGAGTATCCAACCATGTAGCTTGTCTAGAATTCAGATTAGGTTGGTCAAATAAGTACCCCAATCCATTATGATCACTTTTGAAAACAAACCTCCTGCCAACAGATAATGTCTCCACATGTTCAATGCATGAATGATAGTTGCCAACTCAAGATCATGAGTCACATAGTTCTACTCGTGCTCATTCAACTTCCTTGGCTCATAGCATATGACATGGCCTTCCTGCATTAGGACTCCACCAAGTCCCTTCTTGCAATAATCTATACAAACCACAAACTCCTTATCAAGATAGGCAATATTCAGGGCCAGAGCATTTGTAAGCAACTGATTCAACAACTAAAAGCTAGCTGCACACTCCTCAGTCCTTTCAAAATTCTTTCCTTTTCTCTACAAGGATGTAATATGATAGGAAACCCATGTAAAGTTCCTAATGAACCTTCTACAATAGCCTGCTAGTCCCATGAATGATCTGACCTCATCCACATTCCTAGGAGTTGGTCATTCCATGACAACTTTAATATTTTTCGGGTCCACTGATATCCCCTCCTTGGAAATAACATGTCCCAAGTAATGAATTTGAGACTGAAAGAAACTTTACTTTCTATGCTTGTCATACAACTATTTCCCTCTAGACAGTCCCAATATTTTCACTAGGTGTTTTGCATGCTCTTCCTCATTCTTATAATATATTAATATGTCATCAATGAACAATATCACAAACTTGTCTAGATAAGGATGCAAATTTTTTTTCATCAAACACATGAAAGTAGCTGGAGCATTAGTAATACCATAAGGAACCACTACAAACTCATAATTTCCATAGCTTGTATGAAATGTGGTCTTGTAAATATCTTCTTCTTTGATGTGCACTTGATTATATCCTAATCTCAAATCAATCTTCGAAAACACTACTACTCCCTTCAATTGATCAAACAAGTCATCAATCAATGGCAATGGATATTTGTTCTTGATATTCACCTTGTTCAACTTCCTGTAATCAGTCCACAATATGAGAGTACTGCCCTTCTTCTTTACAGACAACACTAATGCACCCCAAGGAGAAAAACTTGGCCTCATGTATCTTTTATCAAGAATTTCCTTAAGCTATATCTTCAATTCCACCAACTATGGAGTTCTCATCATTTAAGGTGTCTCTGATTCTGGTGATGCCCTTGGTACCTACTTAATAGATAAATATTCTTCCCTATGAGGTGGTAACTCTAGAATATCAATTAGAAACACATCCTGAAACTACTGCAAAATAGGCTACCTCTTTAGAACTTCATCATTTTCAACATGCTTCCCTTTTTCACTGGAATATGAATTGAAAACAATACACGTCCCTTTCTTCAACTATGCTTTTCCTTCATAGATGTAACCATTCTCACTGATGCAGTCTTCTTCTTACCCTGTACGAATCTTGTTTCCCCATCATCATCCACAATCCACTTTATTCTTGTGAATGAACAACCAATCCATGCCCAAAAGCATACTATATGAACCCAAAAGAAACACATTTAGATGTACTGATGTAGGAATACCATTCAACTCAAATTCATAAGTTCTCTCCCAATGATGAAATCTTTTCTTGGTCCCTATAGGCAACTACACCAACCAAGAATTTGCACGCACTTCTTTATTCAAGCCACACTTGTCCACTAGGTCAAGACTGACATAACTATAATTAGATCAAAGATCAATCAAAATGGAAACAACTTGATCACAGAGCTTACCTTCCATCTTAATAATGGATTCCTAATGGTCTACCTTCCTGTTATCAAGTGCCACATAGATCCGAGGAATAATATGAACATCATCCCCAACTATTTTCACCTCCCGAGCACTGTAAATATTCTACAATTCTCTCAACCACAAGTCCAACACTACAAAGGATTCCTGTCATCGCCTTTGTTCTTCTCCTTAGATTGAAATCCAAGTCCTCTGTCAACTACATTGAACTTCTTCTAAGGTGCTACGTTCTCCTTATTGCCTGAATCCCAAGGTCTTCCTCGCTTCTTAACTCACTTTCCTTTAGTCTTTTCATTCCCTTTCCAATAAATTTTCGGCTCAAACTTATGCTTAAGTTTCTCATAAAAATGCTTCAACTTCTTGATGACTTCCTCCAATGACCGAGGCTCATCATACTCAATCTTATCTTTAAATTCTAAGGGAAATCCACTGATGAACCTTTGTGCCTTTGTTTTCTCATCCTTGAGGTAACACACACATACCTCAATAGCTCTAGAAACTTAGTCGTGTACTCTTCATTTTTCATAGAACCCATATTCAGCTCATAGAATTCCTTATCCTTTCCATCATAATACTTGTTAGATAAGTACTTCTTTCGGAAGAGTATTTCAAACTCATGCCAACTCAACTCCTCTGTCTTGATGCCTCTGACACGCTTCATGTCTTCCTACCATATATTCACTTTTCCCTTAAGGCTAAAGAAAGCTATCATGGATTTAATGTTATATTTATAATCACATAATTCAAAGAAATTCTTCATCCCAAGTAGCCATGCTTTTGCGTCTTCTAGTCTCTTCACATCCCCATCAAAAGTAGGAGGTGTGGATTTCTTTAACTCATCTAGAAAGTATTTCTTCTCACTCCTGCTATAAGTATGATGGAAATGATGAATGAGATGTATTTATGAACCAAAACTAGAATAAAATCCATAAGCACTACCTCTCCTATTAGGTGTATCCAACCATCTTCCACCTTTAATTGTGTCATCCTTGTCCAACTTGTATCTTAATCAATACCTATTACCAAATGCCCCATTAGTCCTTTCCTCCTGTCCATAACTAATCTGTGGTTGTCCCTGCCTCTGCAAATTTGACAATATATGAAGGATCACTGCATTGACCTCTACTTGATTTTCCTAAGCTCTGGAAATAATTTCTTATGCCTCTATCAAACTATTATTATATTCCTTACAACTTCTGATTTATGCCTTTAAAATTCTTAGTGTATCTTCTATATCAGGAGAATACTCATCTCCTTGTTGCTTAGTTGATTGATAAGGAGATTAATGTTAACTGTAATCCACTATTTTTATCGTCGTCTCTGACCTTCTTCTTCCGAAAAACATACCATTTTAGATAAACTAAATAGAAACATGATCAAACATACCTTACTTGAATTTTGGGGGAGGCTATCTTGTCTACAAAAATTAGTTCAAATTAGCATGACATACATGTGTACACACACACACACATATAATGACATCATCCTACCAACATCTCACATCGTGCATGATAACTCAATAGTGACATCGACTATATACATGACAACCATAGCCACTGCAATGCATGCATAAGACTAACATGCATGCACAACAATCACATCCAACCCATCTAGTCTAAGTGTTTGAACCCAGAAGTTATGGTACCACCTTATAATGCCTCCTCCTACATTTACCCAAATTTACAAGCACGCCAACGTAAACATGAGATGAGTGTCACTATGACATGACTTGAACACCAAGTTCCAGTTAAGGAAGTGGGGCCCACAAACTCAACACTTATTGACACCTCGCAGGGACTACATATCACTCAAGAGTTGGACAACCACCCCAAGTGATCAATCTCTGAACTGGAACCCTTTTTCTCTAACCTAGCACCCAAACCACATGTACAACAAGGAGATAGTGTGGTTATGAGGCCCCAACCGCATGCACAGGCCTACTTCCATCTAGTTATGACCTAAAATCCAAATTTAGTGCTGTGGGCTCCAAGATATGAGCCACTTATCATGCCAGCTTCCTATTGTAGCGGCTACAACCAACCTACAAAATTTTGTCTTAGCTTCATTTTGGAGCCTCCCTACGAACCATCCTTAGTAGCATGTCTTGCACTGTCAAGTACATAAGATTCATTGGTTTTTTAGCAGCTTGCTAGTCTGTGCATGATAGTTTGCTTCACACCCCTCACAGGCTGCCATCCCAGACTTGGGTCAGTTGTTGGCTGAGTAGCTCCCTCAAAAAATTGCGTAATTATGGAGGGGAACCAAACTTCCCTCTAGAAATTGCACAAATCTGATTGGCAGCCTGCTGGGCCTAGAAATTATGCAATCATGTCAAACAACCTTCCTGAATGAAATTGCACAATTTTGCCCGGTAGTGCAGCTCAACCCAGAAATTTCGTAATTCTGGGTAGTAGTTAGCTACTCCTCCTAGAAATTGCCCAATCACTTTGGACAACCAACCCAAGTTCTCCCAAAAATTGCGCAAAAATCCCTCTCAATCAAGTAGGCTATTGCATGTGCCTTCAGGTTGACCAGTTCCCTCCAGGACCAAGAAAAATTGACTTGCATGCATGGGCTTATTTTTCTTAAAATAACAAAAATCTACATGAAAAAGCATCCCTAGATTTTAGGGATCTATTTTTAGCGACTCGAGGTTACATGCAAAGATCATTTTAGAAACCTTCCTCCAAGTTCATTTTTTCCTAGATTTGTGGCATGCGCATCATGAGCCTCAAACTTATTTATTTGATGCTTTAGAGCTCATTCTTGACATTGATCTTGGAGCTATGACATCCCACAACACATCCAAGAGTCTTCGGCACATCCAGCTTAGCTATTTCCAGGTAAGTTTGCTTCACTTTTGTTTTGTAGCATTTTTGTCGCTTTTTGTGTTTTGGCTTGTGTGAGTGTTGTATGCTTGATTTTTGTGAACTCTTGTTGTCATTTGCATGCATGATAGCCTGTACAAGCACTGTTTCAGTTTTCATTTGCATCTCACTGCTGTCACATGCATGACATTGTTTTGCACGAATGGTTGCCGATTCGGTGACTCGTTTCACACACATGTATGTTGTTCCATTTTTTGAATCTTGCATTCGTTGTTTGCATGCATTATCATTCACTCCTGCCTAAACTCAATATCTCCATGCATTGACATCTTCATATGAATTTAGTTTCTGATCGGTAGGTCTAGGAAACCTCGGCCCAAACTCTACCTTACCTAGACAACATCGCACAATTGTGAGAGGGAAGGCTTTGCCTTCCTCCCAGAAAATGCACAAATCTAGCTAGTCAGTGCCCTCCAGTATTGCTTTGTGAAATTCTAAGAGGCAGTGAATGTTGGCCCAGAAAATTGCACAATGTAGTCCCTGGGCCTGCATCACTTGCCAACTGAAATTGCGCATTTTGCAATCTTAGCACCCAGTAGGCTAGTCTAGATTGCACATTGCACAATTCCAGTAGTCAACTAGCCTCCCGATAGACGACACTACCTTTGCATAGTTCTAGCAGTCAGTCTGATAGTATCCCAATGAAAATCACTCAATCCTTTGCAGCAGCTCCCCGGGTATGTTGCATGTCATTCCTCAAGTTTGCTTTGGTTTTAACTGAAAAATTTCTTTCCATGCATGTCACCATGTCTCTAGATATAGTAGGTGTTCATATGTCTCTCAGTAGTTTAGGATCAATGGCCTCCAAGAGAACATGATCAAAGGACACCGACGAAAGCACAACTAGAGCAACAATTGAGTGAGTGTCTATGAGTTTGCCGATATATGAAGACACCAAGACGATGGTAGAAAAGACATCAAGATGAAATTGCAAGAGGTTAATGATGCATTCTCAGGCACCATTGAGGAAGATCTTGAAAACCGCTAAGTTTATGTGAACATTCACAAGTCTGAATTGTACCGGATTGCATGTAGATACCTCACATTCCCATGCGTGGACATGATATGTTGGATCATATCGCACACTGATCTTGAGATGATGGCATTGAGCAGTGTTAGCAAGACAAAGAATGCTACCTTCAGGGCACATGATTATCAGTAGATGTACCACTTTCTGAAGCCAGTGATCACCATGGAGACACCCTTCATCATACCTAACAACAATACCAACTCCAGGGATATATTGAAGAACTGGGAGAAGGAGCTAGCCAAATTTAGGATGAAACCCAACTAAATTTACAAAACAAAGATATTGTAGAAGGCATATCAGTATTTGGTCATATTTTCATGTCGCTTGTATGGCCAAGGTAGCACGGAGACCTTCCCGCAGAGTTGGGTGATCGCGTTGGACAAGTTAGCCAGTGAAGGTAAATCATGCAACTAGTCTGACATGTTGGCTCACAGGTTGAAGGAATAGGTAACAATATCTCAGTAGCCATCCAAAGGTTAGCAACTAGAAATATACATGTCAACTTACATCTTGGATGCAATATGTGCCCGACAGCAATTCCTGGGCTTGAAGTGGGCATGGACACCAGCGAAAACCTCTGTCAGTACTTATTGTAAACTATTTTCCGAATGCATCTTTCAAGGAGTCATCACACAACTGTCAGATCATTTTGTCACCCTAGTGTACAAGATGATATTTGAGCAGGATCCATCTTGCATGTCGAAGGCGACAATGGAGGCACTGATCGACATAGCAGATTGGTATGCCTCACTCTCTGGCACCTTCATACAGATGTACAGTGGGAAGAAGCCCCTGCATGTTTTGCCGAAGTTTACCATGGACAAGCTTGTCATGCAAGAAGTATCATACCACATATCGGTATGACTATCAACTAGGTTGCACTGGAAGAAGAAGGCACCTTGACCTACTCTTCCATTGTGGATTGGGTTGTATGAGATACACAATCTCAAGCATGTGGATGTCGAGATAGAAGAGTTAAAGAAATATCATTTCCACACAAGAAGCTTTAATTCGTATGACTTGCATTGTTTTGTGAAGGATCACTGCGCGAGAGTATAGTTTCCATGGATCCACGAGGCATGTCATTGGGGTGAGGAACACCCATGGAGATATTGTCATAGCTTCTCTAGGCCCAATGAATTGATCAACATTGTTGTGGAATGGTTAGTGAAGCAACATCCAAGAGAACACTAGCAACAACAACAATAGAGGTAAACATATCGGCATGCAAAAAAGGCAAGAGAAAGATTATCGACAGTGTAGAGGCAGAACAAATATACAAGTTCAGAGTAGAGCCACTTGTGCATAAAGCAATTTTGGCAATAGAGGCGAAAAGGCAACAATGCAACAGGAGGATCGCACAAATCCAGAGAGAAAAACAAAGGATGGAGGAAATAACGGAGTTGCATAAGTTGAAGGAGAAATTCTAGAAGGAACAGGAGCTGTGTAGACAAGAGAAGGAAGTGCAACAAGGAAAAATACATCTGGGGGCACAACATGTACAGACAGATGAAACTATGCCTATACAGGTGGTAGACTCATCTGAGCAGCTGGCACAAAGCAGGCAGAGTTAGTCATCGCAGGAGCAGGACTTCGCTCAAGATATTGAACGAGCACTTGAGTATATGGATACAGAGATAGAGCAGCCATAGTTAGAGTAAGATATTGACCTCATGGCTTACCATCAAGAGGTTGACTCACCAGCTTCACCCGATTTGGAAGTAAAGCAAGTCCTGAGCAACCAATGGGACACTAATATCCTTGGAGACAATACAGAAGAAGAGATTCACAAAATATCATTTAACGATTCACAACATAGAGTTATGCAATCATGCAGAGTGTCTACTTCGGATGTCCACACATATCCTATGTAACAACCCTGGTGAAAATTCCATGTAAAAGTATATAAATACCACAGATGATGGGACACGTATTCCAAGATGAATGGTGGGCAAGACATCCTAAGGGGTGTTCATTTGGTTGTTTATGGATAAGTAAATTGGCAAAGGCAATGGCTAAGGCATTAAAGAGGAAAAATGGCATTTTTGGGACATTTATTTATGAAAATAATGGAAATGAGGAGAAAATAAGGTGAAAGGTCACATGTTTCATGTGAGGAGAAAATTGAAGGAAAATAATGGAAAATGAAGGAAATAGAGGCCTCGTTAATAAAAAGGCTTTTGATTATCAGTGGGCAAGACTTGGTCAGTTTAGTTTTGGAGTTCTCTTGTTATTTTCTCTCTCTCTCATACTCTTGGACACTTGGAGATTTCTTGGAGCACTTTGGCATTGGAGAAAGAAAGGAGAATAAGGCGAGAGGAAGAAAGGATAAAACAGGGAAAGGCATGATCAAGTAGCTACAACAATCTTCATTGTAGGTATCAACTTGCATGTGTATTTTCCTTGCTAGATTTGGCATGCATGGGATTGCATGTGTTTCTTTTCTACCATGGCATAGGTTTTTCTAGGTGTGACGGTATTGTTTAGAGAATTTTCGGTGAAATCACATAAATAATAATTTGTCGATGCGTTTCGAACCAACCAGTGTGGTTCATCTTCAGGACAAGTTAAAGAACCGATCCACGGTATTTTCAGCCTAGCCTTGCCATTTCCTGATAGCTTTGAGGAGATGGGTTCTCTCATGCATTTTGTGGGGGATGACCGGATTGGATTCAAAGCTGAGTGGGGTGGATCTCCAAATTGACAAACACATGGTGGTAGTGGTCCCTGAACCAGACTGAGGATGTACGAAGCCACTGGCCTAGTGATCCCTGGATCAGAATGTGGATGCACGGTAAATCCTGAGAGACTAGGAGGCACTCAAATTCCTCACAGTGTAAGCGGAGAACTTCGGTGGCATCCACATTGATTGTTGTTTTTTGATGTGTTATATGAGTCCCACATTCACGCTTGGAATATGGAACAAGGGGGATTGGTTGAAGAGAGACTTGGCTCAGACAATCTATGGTTGGGTGGAATGTGGTAGTCCCATCACTAGTTGGTTCATTGCATTTATTAATGAACAATGCATTCCCTTGATTTTCATGTGCAAATGTACTGATGATTAGGGTTATTTCATTGAGATATTGATGTTATAATTTGGATTGGTCATATGAGTGATGGTTATGTTCATTGCCTTAAAGATATTGATGTTATATGTATTGTGTTAACATGGTTTGACCTATGCAGATGGTTATGTTGTGATATTCAGGTATGAATAAACATATTTGTGAGATGGTGTCATGCTAATCTATATTTAATTTTCATATGTCTGAATTATAATTGTGTATGAGTTTATGATGCAAAAATGTTAGTTAGATATTGTTATGGAGATCATGATCTTATGAGTTATTGAGTTGATGTGTTATAAAGCTATATCATGGTAACTAGATTAATTGTGCAGACAAGATAACCTCCCTTGAGATACGTTAAGGTATCAATTGTTGATGTCATTTATTTGGTGCTTGACTGTTGATTATGTCATCTAGTTGACTTATTTAACATGGTATGAATGCTTGATGAGTTGCATAATATGATTATATGTTCAATTGATCCTATTTTGATATGATTTTACTAACACATATGTGTTGAGACAGTGGATATGTACTTGAGTATAAGAGGTGATAGTTGTAGCATTATGTATAATGATTATGAGTTGACTATGGATTATGACATGATTGTTTGTAAAAGTTAATTTCAAATTGATACATATGATTGTCTTGATGTTTGGAACATGTGGTTGACATGTGTGAGCAATTGTAAGAAACATGTTGGTATTAGCTTGACAAGGTAGTAGTTGATGTGTCTATATCACTAATAGTCGTTGACGTGACAGTATATAGTAAGACTCAGTTGCATCAAAGTAAGAAGGTAAAAGGAATGAATTGGACAAGAATTCCTTTGGCTATGTTTGGAAACCCTACTTCCAAAAGAATGAGTGCTTTGCACACAAGAAGTCTTCGTAACCTTGATTTTGTCTAACATTATGTGGATATGTGTTATATTCACGAACATGTACTTGACAGGTGTATTAGCTAGTCTTTAGCTATAGGTGGATCTATTAAAGGATTAGAGTCCCTTGAGAGATGGAATGGATGTGTTTAGTTGCAAGCAACTTGCTTGGCACAATAAGATGAGGTAACTAGTGTATTATTATCCTTAATTATACATTGCCAATTATGTGTTTATGGCAGCATGATGCAAGAAGTTGCATGGCAAGACAGGTTGCCATGAAATCTTGAAGAAGGCTTAGGTTGAGCTTTCCCTTGGATGCACTGGGAACCATGGGGATTGAGTCATGGTGTTTGTTGTTAATCTTGTGCTTGATCTACAGATTTTTTTTATGTCTAGTGTATGGCCATACCACTTTGTTTTCAGAGTCATGTTGTTATTGGTTTTTATGGTCTTCTTATTGTTTATTTCTTGTCTTCCTTTTTATGTTTTGAGTCTTGGGAATTGTTTGGGAAAGAGGAAAATTGATGGAGCTCGGGGAGAGATGTATGGTACCCAACAAGTAATGTAATACATGGATGAAGCTTAGTGCATGAGTGAGCGCAACGTAAGGTAAGACTATGACAGCTGGTTGGACTGGTTGGGTCCATTATGGTAAATCGATGGTGGCAGTACAAACATGAGAAAGGTAACCAGAGAAGGTAAAGTAAATGGATTTGGGGTGTCATATGCCTTGGCTAAGGTGGGAACTATGATTCTCAATGTTGTGCATGTTGTGCCCAAATAACGAAGTTCTCTTAAATTAGACCTTATGTTATCTGGTAAAATTATGTTATGATCATAATTATGCTAATATTTATATATATATATACATGTAGGTTTTTATGTATGTTATGTTTGACAGAGTCATCATGGATCATGATTATTAACACTAACATTTATGTGTACATATATGTATGTATGTCATTGTATGACAGGATGGTGATTGTTTTATGATAATGATTATATATGTATGTATGTATCTATATATGTCATTGTTTGACATGGTTTTCAGGGATCATTCTTGTGGAGGACTAATTGTTTATGTACGAGAACGACATGAAGAGGTTCTTTGTCTTACGAGGAATAAATTGGGAAGAATAGTCATGACAAATATACGAGGTCAGTATCATGTGGATATGAATTGATATTGTATAATTGTATTATGCCTATGTTTATGTTATGACAGGTAATGTTGAATGATACATCAACAAAGTGAAAGCAGTGTGGCCTGCAGCATGCTAGGATAAGAATGGATAAGAAGTTGAAAGAAAGGTTTTGTAAGGACCAGTTGTATACTATATATGTTTAAAATAAAGCATAATAAAATACAACCAAAAGAGAAAGAAATTGGGAATTCATTTTTTTTTTTAGCACTGTCTAACACATTCTTGAATAAATTTCAATGAACATATCATAAAAGTTACGTATATTTAGCTAAGGCCATAAAGAAATCATACAAAAATAATATTGCAACACATATGTACCGTTCACCAGAAGATGAGACTCCACTTGAATTGTCGTTACTTGTCTTCCCTTGTTGTCAGTCACCTTCGAGAGTGAATGATGACATACTTGATTCGAATGTGATGACCTACTGGTTAACCTCCCAGCCTACTCCTTGTGTTATAGACATATTTGGGCACTGCAACCCAAATCACATATGTCGATAAACCAAGGACTCTCAAACCCCTAAAAGTGTTGTTTCACACCCTAAAGGATCAAGGTTAACTGATTACATCATTTCCCAGAAGTTTCACCTAAAAAGCTACTCAAAACTGGCCAAAACTGGACCATACTGACTGCTCCTTAGTCAAGGTGGGATGCATCTCACCTATTACACATGGGGGGTGTGATGCATACTGAAAAGGACTTCTGTAGGGTGCAATGAGTGAGAGTAGACAATTTGCTAAGTGGAAACCCAGGGAATCTTCTAGAAGCTTCTCATATGACACTTGCCTCTCTGAATTCGCCCAGGGATGAGTAAGAGATCATGAAATCTCCAAGTGGAACCAAGAACTATAAGTGAAATGACACTAATAAAAAACCTAGAAGTTGACTCACCCCCCCTGCAAATATCTATATATGGATCCCTCATCATAGAGATCTAAGAGGCTTGAATTTTGTAATTTGTAAGGAAGTGTTGTTGGTTTCTCCTTGAGACATTGTATTGTTGGGTGATCTTGCTTTTCATGAGGTGAAGAGGGCTTTCATGCTGGGAGGATGATGCTAGATTAGACAACTGAGTTGTAATCCTCTCTTCTACTTCTACTATCAATAAAGCTATTTGAGTTTTCCTCCATATACTTGTGTATTTGTGAATTCAATTGTATGGTTAATGTACTTCTGATTCTGCATTGTTTATGGTATTATAGATCTCTATACTTTGATTGTGTTTTGTTGCTTTTCTTCTATAGGTTTTCTTTAAAGTGATACAAGTGAGAAAGGAGTGACAAGCTCTATCAAAGGAGAGAGAAAACAAGCAAGGAGCCAAGCGAAAGATTAAGGTTGGTGCTCTTTGCTTCTCTCTTATCTATCATACATAAAGGAAAACAAAAGTTACTTTGAATTGTTTGTTTCTAAGACATCTAACTGTCTTAGTGGGACTAGCAGATCAAATATACACTATTTTTCCTGGAAAAAAAATGGCGACTCCACTGGGGAACGAATATTTTGTTTGTTTGTTATTTTTGTTTGCTTTATAAACTACAGATGAAGCCTGAAGTTAAGCCAGTTAGCCTTCGAACTGCTTTTGCTATGTAACTGCAAAGCAGATCAACGTTGCTTCAGTCAATCTTCGAGGTGGTTTATGAGCTTAACATCTAACTTGCAAACATCCTAAGTGCCTTGGTGGTAGCTCAATAAACTCATAAGATCATACTCCTGTACCTTGTTGTTACTGTGCATCATAGCTCAGCCTAAATAACTGAACTTAGCTACAAATTTTGAGCAAAAACCAAGCTTAGTTTCTTTCCCTGGTCCATTGCATTGTCTGTAACTAGCAACCTGGATGCATCACACCTCTCATGTGTTGCAGGTGAGATGCATCCATGTTTACCTTAAGGATAGGTGCGATGATTGAATGATACTATTTCCTTCTTTGGAAATTGGTTTTTTCTTCTTTGTTTTTAGCTCTATTCAGTAGTTTTGCTGCTTATGATCAATATATCATTGCTGAAGCCTTCTTCCTTTACATTATTCAACCTCCATTGATTAGGAATTGTGAATGTTTTTTAATGTATTTTTTATCATTTACAGTCCTCTTTTGTCAAGAGTAGTTTAATCGAACTTTCGTCTTTTGATTCAAAAGTGTCGTAACTGTTGTTTTGAGTCAAGAAGAAGAGTGTCGTAAAGTCTTCCTCTTCTAGATAGTTGATTGTACTTTTTTCATTGTATTTGATTTGAATTGTCAATATTTGAGGTGTCGAAAGCAGTTTTCCATTCGAAATTGAAAGTGTCGTCTTAGTCTTCCTTTTGTTTTGAAAAGAAATTGTTGAAATGTCGCTTTGAAGAAAATAGTTCAGATTTTACCTAGTTTTCCTTTTTGGCATTCTCACATTAAGAAAGCGGAAAAATAAATACATGCATGTGCATTTGCATTTAGACTACATGCGGAAAATGATTTAGGAAAAGTGCATTTAGTGTGTGCTCTTTGCTCTCTGTTGAAAGAATCGTACTCTTCTTTCCTTAGTAGCTAGGATATTCATTGCTAAAAGAAAACAAATGACTGTTTATCATTTTAGATTGCATATTTAGGAATTTTACATCTACATCACATGGTGAACCTTGAAAGACAAACTTCCAAGAAATATCAATTCTAAAATAAACCTCAATGAACATAAAAACGCTTTGGAACCTAAAACACAACATATAGAAGTCTATGCTAGAGACGTATTTTGGCGTCGTAAAACCTAGTAACTATCGTTTTCATCAAAGGTTGGGTGATTCCTCCTCTTTGATATGACAAGTGCTAGTACGGACTTGTGCTCCCCGTATTGTCGAGTATATATTGGGAGACCACAATAGGCTGATGTCCTTTATCCTTAGGAAGCCGTGTTTGCTACCCTATTGATCGCGCACTTAACACAACATTCGGGAAGATTGACTACCTTATGGAAAATCCTTGGTAATTTCTCTTTAATTTACCACCAAGGTGTATAATGTAGTTTTTCGATTGGTTTGGTAATTCCTTTGTCTAGATTTCCAGAGTAGTCGAGGATCTTCCATCTAGTACCCCATTACATTTTGGAACTGGGATCCACCTATATCCTTCTGCTACAGAGGTTAGTTCTTTTAATCGCCCTTCATCACAAGTTCCTATAGAATAGTTAGGAAATCTTTTGGATAGACTATACATGTCTGAACAACCATCAACATCTGGGATTGTATTTTCTGATATAGCAGTAGCAGAGCCTCCTGCTGTTACTTCGAAAATGTTCACTGGTATACCATCTGTCCCAACTAGTTCTTAACCGCTAGATGGAGTCCACCCAGGGATTGTTTTGACTGCATGGTCTGTTCCTATTTTTTCATTCAAAATCTTATATGGAATTTCTTATGTTGAAACTCAACAAATTGATCCTTCACATCAGTATCAATTTGGGCAGTCCAGTCTCCAAAGACCAATTTATACTTTGAACACTAGATTTCCACCATATGGGGGGCAGTATGATTTTTCACTGTTCCCTCCAGGAGAACAACCATATGAGAGTTCACAACAAAGTTTAGGTCAAGCTGGAATTGTACCAGTGGTCGAGTACCAATACTGCCTCAACAGTCGAGAGTTGTATATTCAATGCAACCAAATCAGCCTGTGTTGAACATTCCCACTACACCTGCTATTGTGACAGTGTCGCAAGTACAAATGTTGCTTGTTGTATGTTAACCTCAAGTCTCTCAGGTTGTAATACAATAACCTCTTGTCTCCACAGCTCAATCACAACCTCATATTAGTGGCTCCTTAACTGAAGCGACTTAGGCTTGAACGGGTACTATCACCCCCCATCTTGGTCAAACATCCAATATTGGACAATAGAAAATGGTCCAACAACCATGGTTGGTACAATATCAACAACCACAATACCAACAAGCTTACCGAGGACCTGAGAAACAAAGCTTTGCAGCTAATGGGAAACCGTACATTCAAAATGGTTACCAACAATCATATTATAATGGTTATGCCCATCAACCTTATCAAAGTTATCAAAATCAAATACATTATGCTGGTATGCAAAGACCCACTACTCAGGCGATCCCATCTTATCCTGGGTACGCTTCACCAAACCTGAATCAACAGTTGCCCTTTGTAGCGACTCTAGAATTATCAGATTTGAACCGGTTAATGAATGATACAATTGCTTACGCCCCATGGTGGCCAACGATTCCTCATAAACTTCCATAAGATATTCCTAAATTAAATGGAAATCCGGGTGAAGATCCATCAAATCATGTAATGACCTTTCATTTGTGGTGTTCATCCAACACCCTCAATGATGATTCGATTAGGCTTCACCTTTTTCAGCGAATGCTAACTGGTCCGGTAGTGAAATAGTACATCGAATTGCCTAGAGCTTCATTCGATAACTTTAGCACCCTTGCCACTACCTTTTTAACCCACTTTCAGTTACCTATAAGGTATGAAATAGGAACAGAGCTCCTTACCAATTTTAAACAGACAACAACCACTCACATATCTGATCATATTCATGAGTGTCGACGTCGTCATCGAATGGTAAAGACATATGTTCCTGATCAGCTTCTAGCTGAGTGGTTTATTAAATCATTATTACCTTCTATTATAGAAGATGTGGCCAAGGGAGGAGTTGTCAGTGAAGAGCAAGTCATTGCTTGTGCACAATATCTAGACTTGATCTATACTCAGTCTGGCATGCTCTATGACAAAATTCTTGATGCTCCTAGACCAGGATTTTCTATTCCTCCCCATCCTAAATCAAATAGAGACACTCATGTCGGCGATGGCATGATTGGCACCTCAAGTACGCAAATTGAAAAGGATCCATTTGGTAAGGCCCCTACAATTTCTAGAAAAAAATAAAATGACAAACATATTGCCTCGGAGGTTAATACCGTGTCATCCGACAAAGGCAAAGAACCAAAGCAGCTAGGGGGAAAGAATAAAGGGAAAAAAAAAGAAGAAGCAGTAAGATTTGACTCTTGAGAAACCTTCTGGAAACCGTATTGGGCGAAAGAAACCTAATCATCCATGTTTCATATGTGATGAGGACCATTATATGAGAGATTGTCCACATCGAGCTGAGGTCATGAAGTTTTTGAAGACTTCAAGTACCTCGGTGGTATTGACTGATCTGTTTCCAAACCTGGAAACTAATCTAGTTGCTATCGATCATGCTTCCCCATCCCAAGTGCTTATGTTGTCCATTTCGAAACAAAAAAATAATGCTTTGATATCGACTAGGAATAAAAATTATAGGAATCCATAGATGTCGAACAACAAGGCCACTGATCAACCTAGTAGTTCGATAAAAACTTCGTCAGAAGTTGTGCCACCCATAATTCTTGAACTAACAATAAAGCTGCCAAAGGGAGTAGTACATAAATCGACATTTAATCCTCGTGCACGAGCAACACATAATTATAATATAGTAGAGGATCTAGCTCAATCGCCATCCACTATGTCAACACTTGAAGTACTACAAAATTGCCCCTCCCAAAAGAAAACTTTAATATCAGCGATAGGTGGGATTGACCCAACAGATTCCAATCTTGTGGCCTTTAACCACAAAGGATATGAACCTCAGTTATAAGCACAACTCGCTTTCCTTATACAGGTAAAATCCCTCAACATAACTGTTCATCGAACAGCCATTGATGAGGGGGAATCTACCTGTATTATGTCAATGAGTTGCTGGAAAACTTTTGGTTGACCACCCTTGTCATGATCATCAATGAAATTAAAAGCATTCGATGAAGAACATACACGCCGCATGGGATATTAAGTAACTTGCAAGTTGAATTGGGGGGCGAGACAGTAGAAATTGAAGTTGAAGTTATCGATGGAAACCTTGACTAAAATATCTTACTGGGAAGGCCCTAGATTTATGCTATGGTTGCTATTGTGTCAAATTATTTTAGAAAGATTGCATTTCCCTTCCAAGGTGAAATTACAATCGTTGACCAACTAACCTTTTTCCCCAACAGTTCACAAGTTATGGGAAGCATTCCAATGATCCATGGAAGCTCTCAATCACTTCAAAATGTCGGAGTAGGCCTCCTAAAATACCCTACCTTAATGGGTACTTTTTCCCTCCTACCTCTAAGTAATATGGCAGAAGTGGCCACAGTGGAAACCTGTAATATGGTATCTTCTACATTAGTGAAGATTAAAAAGATTTCCGAACATTTTGTTAGCATGGATCATCGCCAGGTATTACCTCCAAGCCCCATAGAAATTTTGTCTCAATCAATTTTCTTGGCCTAGGCAGCAAACCCAAATCAACACTCATCAAGTGTTTGGATAGATAGGTCTATAGAATATGGCACCTCTTCAGATCCTTGGTCACGTATACATTCTACAGACGAAGGAATAGTTCAGCCAATGATGATAGGAGAGGCACCATGGGAAGATTACCACCATCATTCCCATATTCAAGATAACAACGAAGATTATTCCAACGACATTAATCATCCTTCAGTTTTTGATTTTCTATCAAATACTGTAAATACAGTGGATTCCGAGCAAAATCTGTCCAATATTGAAGAAACTATTGCCATAAATATCTCAACCAAACCTAATGTTGTAGAGAATATTCATGTCGGCAAATCTTGTTCTTCTTTAGAACTGGAAATATACTCCGCCCTCTTTTGCGAATTCAAAGATGTATTTGCATGGTCATATGAAGAAATGCCAGGCATTGACTTGAGCATCATTGAACATGAAATCGAGATGCATCCAGATGTCAAACCAGTAAGACAATGGCTTCGACAGGTTCACCCAAAGAAAGCCGCTGCCATGAAGGCAGAAGTTGAAAAACGTTTACATGCTGGTTTCATTTACCGAGTTCCTCTAATTGATTGGGTATCGAATATTGTTCCTGTCATGAAAAAGCAAGGAATGATTAGAGTGTGTGTTGATTACAGGGATGTAAATCAAGCTTGTCCAATGGGCAACTACCCTACACCTTTCAGACTAGATAATTGATGAATGCACCAGATGCGAAATCTTTTCATTCATGGATGGATTTTATGGATGCAATCAAATAAACATCTGCCCATTGGACCAATCGAAAACTGCATTTATATGTCCGTGAGGCACATTCGCGTACCGTAAACTACCTTTCGGTTTAAAGAACGTAGGGGAAACTTTTCAGAGGGTAATGAACTACGCCTTCCATGACATCAAATACATCGTTCAACCATTTCTTGACAATCTACTGGCTCATTTGTGAAAGCGAACCGATCTTCCACAACATTTGAGAGCTATGTTTCTACGTTGCCGACACTACAAGATACGAATCAATCCACACAAGCGTGTGTTTTGTGTCGATTATGGTCATTTACTTGGTTTCGTCGTTTCTAAGGATGGGATTCGACTCGACTCATGTAAGGTTTAAGCAATCATTGACATGCCTCCACCTTCAAATTTGTTTCAAATTCAGAAACTCTAATGGAAAGCAAACTTTCTAAGGAGGTTCATTCCAAATTACGCTGAACTTGCTAAAGGTTATATGCGTCTTTTGAAAAAAGAAGTTCCCTTCAACTGGGATCAGGTTGCGCAAGCTTCCTTTGATGCTTTAAAGGATTCCCTAATAAAATCATCATTAATGTACGCTCCTGACTATCAAAAAGACTTTAACCTGTATCTAGCTGTAACAGATACAACCATCGCAATCATTTTAGTACAAGAAGAGAATGGAATTGAACATCTAGTTTATTATTTAAGTCGAAAATTAAATGATACAGAAAGCAAGTACTCCTATGTTGAAAAGTTGGCTCTAGCAGTTGTTCAAGCAGTATAGTGATTTCAACACTATATCCTCTTTCGCAAGACTACCATTTTGTCAGATTGTAACCCTATGACTTACATTCTGTCACGTCAATTATTAGGGGGCATATATTCAAAATGGATGGAAATTTTGCAAGAGTTTGATATGGAATTCACGAATCCAAATCAAAGAAATCTCTAGTTTTTTTGGAGTTACTATGCGACCTCCCATCATCGTCCAACGATTCAACATTTAAAGCAACAATCATGGAAGATTCTCTGTTTCTGATATCATCAAGCGATTCATGGTATGGAGATATACCGATCTATCTCCAAACCCAAACATCTAGGCCTAACACCACTCACTCGGAACAACGATGTACTCAATACCAAGCTAAAGACTAGATGATCGTCAATGATACACTTTATCGTCGAGGTATCGATACAGTTCTGCGAAGGTGCCTCATACATGAGGAGGCCGAAAAAGTCTTAAATGATTGTCATTTAGGTGCATGTGGGGGGCATCAATTTGGTTACACTACAACACAAAAGATCTTATGAGAGGGTTAATTATGGCCTACTATATTCAAATATTTCATAATCACAGTAAGAAGTTGCCAAGCTTATCAGATTTTTGATCACAAAGCTAGATTACCAATCGCACCGCTGCATCCAGTAGTTGCTGTTGGGCCATTCGCCAAATGGGGCATAGATTTCATAAAATGTAACCCCACCTCGGCTGGGGGGCATGGGTATATCATAGTTACAGTTGAATATTTTACAAAATGGGCCGAGGCGATGCCTACATTAAACAACAACGGCGAAACGACTGCTCTTTTCTTTTTCAATCATGTAGTCTCTAGATTCGGTGTTCCACAGGCTATAGTCACAGATCATGGATCACATTTTTGCAATCACATGATGGTTGAATTAGCTGCCAAATTAGGACTGTCCCATGATAGTTCTACTCCATATTATTCGCAAGCTAACAAATAAGTTGAGGCCATCAACAATGTCCTGAAGCGTGTGCTGCAAAGGATGATTGGAGTCCACAAACGGAATTGGCACTTAATCATGTACTCAGCTTTGTGGGCATATAGGACATTGGTGAGAAATGCGATTGGATTTACACCCTTTCAGTTGGTGTATGGCCTGGAAGTGGTCTTACCGATTCAATGTGAAATTTCATCTCTCAAGCTCGCAGTCGATCTACTTCCCGAAACTTTGGAGGAAGAAGCTCGTTTCTTGGAACTAATCCGATTGGATGAAAACCGTTGTGATGCTGTTTTGGCTAACGAAGCTTATAAGAAATGTGTCAAGGCACAATTTGACAAAAATGTCAAACCCGTGTCTTCCTAGAAGGTGACCTGGTCTTTTGCTTTACGATCAGGACTCCGATAAATTGGGAGCAGGTAAGTTTGAACCATTGTGGATGGCCCCCTACATTGTCAAAAGAGTATTAGCAAAAGGAGCCTACGAGCTAGTAGATGGCGATGAGATTCCACTGTCGCAACCCCAGAATAAGTTGTATCTTAAACGTTACTATGCTTGATTAAGTGTAGTAATCTCTTTATATTCTTTTTTTATGTTTTTGTTTTCGTCAAGAGCTATTATTTTGGTTAGGTAATCCACTTTTCATTTGTTACAGATGTCAGACCTATTGGAATCATTCGTTGGATACGTCGACGGAGCTAGTCGTAGTAAGCAGAACCTATCTTCTGCAGCTTGGGCCACTTTTTATCCAAGTGGCAAGTTAGTGAGTTTGAGAGGGATATGCATTGGTCGATCAAAAAACAACATCGCTGAGTACAACACGTTGATGGAGCTTCCCTCTGATGCCATCGCACATGGCATACACCGACTTGTTGTCAGGCTAGATTCACAACTCATCATCCTACAACTTACTGGTGTCTATTTCGTTCAGAATCCAGCTATCTATCGTATGTTCCTAAGGGTCATGATTTTGGAAAGGCGGTTTGATTCTATTCAATATCAACACATTTCCAGAAACTTAAACACATTAACTGATTCATTAGCAAATTATGTGTTAGATAGACATTTGCAACATTTATAAAGGAAAAAGCATTTCAACTAACATTTGCATTAGGATCACATAACTTAATCGAAATAAAACTCTGAAAATAAAAAATATGTAACTATTTTTAGTTTTTACAAAATGTTCTATGTCGAGAAAAGATCTTTCATACGACCCAAAAACTCAAAAATGGAGAAAAAGCACCCTAAATTAATGGTGCTGGTGATATCAAGTCACCGCTTGCGTGATCATAAGTAAGAGCCTAGTCCATCGAATTGGCACACCAGTGGTATGGCACTGTAATATCAAAGGTAACTCGTCAGTCCTCACATCCTGAATACCAAGGGTTAGACCCTTGGTCTGATCTTGCAATACTGCAAGGGTCTCCACTATGTCCAAATCGCTAAGGACAACCCTCCCTACAGCCTCTCTTACTGGAACATCAGCTACCGCCCTTGGGCGCACTGGCCCAACATCTGTACAAATATATGAGTTTTATTAGTCTTTATAACATTTAAAAAACATAAGAACATTATAAAATCAATAAACAAAGATATGATTAGATCATTTTACCAATAACACCCCACTACTTGCCAGCTAGTAGCACCAAATTTGGGTCACCTAGGAAATCCATCCCAACGTATGGATACTCAGCAAAGACCATCTCCTAACGGTTGAACCACTCAAAGAAGGCATCAGAGAATGAAATCTGTGACTGGCCAACATGTCTGGCCATGAGGTCAACCCATCTATGCATCCGTGGTTCTCTCGGTGCTGGCAATCCTAGTGAAATGTACTGTGGCTGCATCAGTGGAATCCTCTCCAAGGCGAAAGCAGTCAGAATGGAACCATAACCAAAATTCTTGGATCTTCCATTCTTCACCTTGGAAAGTTGTTCTTTTATAACCAGAAGTACTGCCTCACACTAGTTGAATACCTTTGGTTCCAGGCATTCTAGGGCATACTACATATATGATCTGTTGGAGCCGTGGTACCAACCAATCTAGCAAAGGTGAATAAAATAGTCCTTAATGACCGGTCAGTGACATCTCGAATACTGATCTTTCCATCCCTGCTCGGCTGAGATCCATCTCTACAAAACTAGCGAATGTAATCCCTCACATATTCACCCCCACGAGCGAATCCCAATAGTGAGAGAGGGGCACCATGCCTTGATAACCTAGTCAAAAAGTAGATATCCTCAACTGTCAGAGGAATGGATTTGCCTCTAATCTGGAACACCTGGTTGGTCAGATCCCATGCATAGAGAAGATATTGCAACAAATTGATTTGTCGCCTCATGTTGGATATGCGGAAGAATTTGAGCAAGCCACAATTTCGCAATGCAGTAACTGTATCCAGATCATGTAAGGCAATAAATTCCTCTTATTCATGTTTGCATTCACACCATGTAATGACCATCTTGATCCGATGAATCTTTGAAACACAAACAAAATATGAATTAGGATCCTGATTTGGGAAAAAACAGGAAAAAATTTCATGAGAAAACACTACACAAACTTTCCATTCTACGCCCATCGCACCCTGCCTGTGTACAAGGTGAGATGCATACTGAATGGACAATGGCTAGCTTAGTATGCATCACACTTTTCAATGCAAACTAGGTGCGATGAGGAGAGAACAAATTCTTCAAACCCTTGGGGCCTAGAAGAATAGGAAAACTTGCTCAGAATCAGAAAAGGATGGAATGCAATTGAAGAGATCAGGGTTAGCTCCTACCTGGTCCTGATGGCACAAAGAATAGTCCACCGGATCTCCCAAAATCAGTTGATGAAATTTGAGGGGGAAAACACCTCCAGAGCTCCAACAATCCCAAATTTGAATGAAATGGTAAAAATGAGAGGTAAAATTGCTTTTATGTTACTATTCATGTAATTTAAGTAAGATGTTAGTTTTTAACTCATTTTTCAAGCATGTATTTACATTTCTAATCAAGTTGATGGAGTAATTGGACATGGTGTACTACTGTTGAAACAATATAGTGTTAATGGTAAATTGACAATCTCTTACTACTATCATTGAGCAATGTTATCGTAGGGTTCAAGCTCATTAAAAAATAAACCCGCCTCTGAGCATAGTTTCTAAAGATTCAAGCTCATTAAAAAATGAATCCACCCTCAGTAAATAACTTTTTTGATTGCATTGCTATTCACCTTTTGAGCCTTGGTTGTGTTCTTACCGTCACCTCCATTCTTTTGGCCGATCATACGCTTCCACTTGATTGTTTACCCATTTGAAGAACATCTGTGATGAGTGATTTTGTTAGCCACGCTGTTTACATTGCCGTGTTTGAGAAATTCCAAACTTACCTGGAACCAGTTGCTACCCGAAAACACCACTCGTTCCTCAAAAATGAGTCTCTTTTTAGACTCGTAAAATATGAAAAGATTGCTGAGCTACTGGCCTTTCTAGCTCGTTAAAGTAAAGGGATGTACCATCCATCCTCTACATTTTAATCATTTTGGACCTGAGGGATCATTCCACAAAAAGATCGAGTGCTTGTCTTTTTCGGCTCGCTAAAACTATCGAAAAGTCATCCCTTTCATATTATTTTATACTTTTTCAGACTTAAGGGATTATGCCATGAAAAAGGACTATTGGAGTTTCCTTTTTGTCCCTTTTAAAACTCTCTAAACATGAAAAGGACCGAGTTATCTTTGTCGTTAAACTTGTTAAAACAATAGGTACAAACTTGTCCATCGGGACAAGAGTGAGTTTCACTGTCGCTATGCTCGCTAAAACATATAGACAAGTTTTCCCGAAGGGAAAATTATAGAAAAAGCATATGTTATCCTCCTCAAGCTTGACAAAAATAAAGAGGTACTGGTTAGCAATGACTGGGGAAAAAGGGAAGAAAACTTGAAGAACTTCATTAGTAGTAGGTCACTCTTTAACATGACACTTTCACTCCATCACCATGATTGAGTCGGGTTGGGTTATTCCGTTCATTGGTTACATCACCATTGGTCCTCCATACCATCCATTTTTGGGGTTAATGCTACCAATCCATTTCAGTGTCACCAATATGTTCAAGAGAAGTCATTCAGAGAATTCACCAACCCAGCTAAAGCCTCGTCCACTACAATACCTTCACTCTCCATTTTTCATGACCGCCATTCCTAAACCTTGTATCATCAGATCGTTTTCACCTCCACAAAATCATTTGCTTCGTTTCGTGTTGTAGATGTGGGATTCATTAGGGCCCTCCTATGACAGGTCACTTCTTGTCGACATCAACTCATTATCCAAGAAGTTGACTTAGGAACAACCCTTTCAGTATTTTGAAGCTTGCATGCCTCAATGGCAAGTTTCTCACTTCTGGCGACAAGTTTACATCAATGGCCTTTGACCGAAATATTTTACGTAGTGTTCGACATCGACTCATATATACACACCACGTTAATTGTACTGTAGTACCTTGAGATTCATTATCATTGTCAGTGATTCCTCTCGCGCCTGGTAACAACTTACATCATTGGCTGGTAATCAGGCGATGTCTTTCCATGTTCGACTTCAGAACATATTTTCACATGGATCAATTTGTACATCGGGCGAAGATTGAATGAGTTTGAAGACCCCGAATCTAGTTTCATCCATCCAGGCTACGATATATTCAGGAAAATAAAGACATCAGATGTACGCCATAGTTGTACAGATGATCATCCAAGTTAAGGGATGATGGCTCTACAAGAATCACCAGTCTGCAACAACAGACAATTGTCTGTGCTATGTACATGAAAATGAATTTATAAAGTTGAGCATGGGAATGCCCACATCAGCTAGATCATGAAAATAATATGAAGATAATGTATTGTATTGTATCCTATTACTGGTCACCTTCCAGTTCGAAAAACCTCAGATCCTCATGATAAAGCATTTCACCCGACATCAGAAGATTTACGACCTCATGCTTTAGGGGGCAACTGTTATAGACATATTTGGGCACTGCAACCCCAATCACATATGTCGATAAACCAAGGTATCTCAAACCCATAAAAGTGTTGTTTCACACCCTAAAGGATCAAGGTCAACTGATTACATCATTTCCCAGAAGTTCCACCTGAAAAGCTACTCAGAACTGGCCAAAACTAGACCATACTGACTGCTCCTTGGTCAAGGTGTGATGCATCTCACCTATTACACATGGGGGGTGCGAAGCATACTGAAGAGGCCTTCTGTAGGGTGCGATGAGTGGGAGTAGACAAATAGCAGAGATAGTTTGCTAAGTGGAAACCCAGGGAATCTTCTAGAAAATTCTCATATGACACTTGCCTCTCTGAATTTGTCCAGGGATGAGTAAGAGATCATGAAATCTCCAAGTGGAACCAAGAACTATTTGTGAAATGACACTAATAAAAAACCCAGAAGCTGACTCACCCCCTTTCAAATATCTATATATGGATACCCATCACAGAGATCTAAGAGGCTGGAATTTTATAATTTGTAAGGAAGTGCTATTGGTTTCTCCTTGAGACATTGTATTGTTGGGTTATCTTGCTTTTCATGAGGTGAAGAGGGCTTTCATGCTGGGAGGATGATGCTGGATCAGACAGTTGGGTTGTAATCCTCTCTTCTACTTCTACTATCAATAAAGTTATTTGAGTTTTCCTCCACATACTTGTGTATTTGTGAATCTTGTATTTATGAATGCAATTGTATCATTAATGTACTCCTGATTCTGCATTGTTTATGGTATTATAGATCTCTACGCTTTGATGTTGTTTTGTTGCTTTTCCTCTATAGGTGTTCTTTAAAGTGGGACAAGTGAGAAAGGAGTGACAAGCTCTATCAAAGGGGAGAGGAAACAAGCAAGGAGCCAAATGAAAGGTTAAGGTTGGTGCTCTCTGCTTCTCTCTTATCTATCATACATAAAGGAAAACACAAATTACTTTGAATTGTTTGTTTCTAAGATAGCTACCCGTCTTAGTGGGACTAGCAGATCAAATAGACACTAGTTTTCCCGGAAACACCTTGGGTACTCTTTTCCTCACGGATCCTCGAGTTGCAATGAGGTTGTACAATGGAGGAATGCAATAGCTAGTAGAGGAGAGCACTCCTTAACTCAAGAGTCCCCTCTCTAAAATCCTCTACCTCACCAAAATCACTATAGTTTCATAATCATTGCTCTAACATAGTCTCATCCATCCAACAATAGGGTTCCCCCAAAAAAAAGTCCCTTCTTTCATGGGTTGCCCCTTCTTTTATAGGAGTCCTCATAGGTGACACTTGGCATGTCATGCATAATTAATTATTTTTTTATAATTCAATAGCTTGATTATTCACCCACCCATGTGTCACTCTCTCATCAAGGGTCTCCCAAAATTATTTACTTAATTTTTAATTTAAAAACTAATATTTTCCTCACCTCAATAAGATTCCTATTTCTTCCTCTAGTTTCCTCTTTATCCCCCTTTTTATTCCTTAATTTGGGTTCATTACTAAATCCAATTAATGAGTCAAGATTTGATCCCCTATCTACCCCCCTAATTTAACTCAAGTTATCTCTTAGATGGATATTCTTATGTTGGTTGTTGCCACATGGAGGTTCTCTGCATTTCTCTAAATTTAATTTATTATTCTTATTTTAATTCACCTTCATCTTCTCTTAATTAGGTTTAATTAGTTTAGGATTAATATTTATCCTTACAATTATGTCCCTCTTTCCCCTTTTACCTAGTTAAACTACATAATTTACCTAATATTTTCCAACATGGGGAGAGTAGAGTTTTTAAGCTAAAATATTTTATTTCTTCCTATGATCCTCTTAACCCAAGTTTTATTCTTGATTTAATTACCTCGGTTTTTAACATCATTTACATTTGATGTAAATTTAGCTAGTTTTCATTTCTTGATTATATTTATTAATTTATTTATTTTTAATGATTCCAAGGTGCCAAGTTTGGTTGTGCCCTTCAAGAACTTCCCTTGAAGCTCCAAGGGTTTCCATGCCTAACAATTTATTTTTGATGGCAAGGGTGCATAGTTGGTCATGCCCTTCAAGAAATTCCCTTGAAGTTCCAAGGGTGCCATGCCTAACATTTTATTTGTGATGCCAAGGGTGGCAAGTTGATCGTGCCCTTCAAGAAATTCCCTTGAAGTTCAAAGGGTGCCACTCCACTTTCCCTTCAAGAATTCAGTGATTACGAGGGGAGAGTATAGGTGCAACGTCATAGACCGCTATCATCTCTTATGTTGCCTACTATAGTGAGACTAATGGTGTCAGGGATCAAGGAATCTGCCTTGATGCACGCCCCCGGTAAAATCTTCATGAGCGACCCAACTTTGGGACCTGCCCTCATGGCATTGTGATCTTTAAGGCGAAGGTGTTTCAACCCTTCCAACCCAAGTCACGGTGGGAGTGCTAGTGGGTGAGATTAGGGACACTGTCCCACCCCTCCCATGTAGTTCCATCCACTTGTACAACCCCATCACCCATATGTGAGTCATTCGGCCAAGCAACTAATTTGTGCCCGCAACCATTAACATATCATCAGAATATAGATAAACATATATAGCATGTTTCAAAATCGACTTAGAATTTCAAAGATAAAATAATATAAATTTTCATCAGACCAGAGGTCGTCAACTCGTCATGTATGAGTGCCTTTGGTGGTTTCCTGCCATACTCAATAATAATCAGTAACCATGTTTCTCAGTCTTAGTCATTGTCATAATAGTATTATTACCATCACCTCATCATTCACATCATTGTTCATTGTAAACCATAACTAATGTGAGTAGCTAACATAGGGGATACCTCCATCATGGCTAACATCATCATAACCTTAATGGAACCATACATATAGATCAAATCAATCATCATTATAACATCAATAGTAAACATTTCTATCCTTTATTACTATCATCATCATGATATCAATAGAGAGTACACATAACCATTAATTATATTGTAATCATAATATTAATAGAGAACATACATGACCATCACATTCACTAATAATAGAGTCACGTTGCTGGATCCTCAACCTAAGTTCCTCATAGACTAAAGTATCTAAGATAATGTCATATTAGGGTCAGGAAACTAGAGTGGGCACTACAGGTTTCTTGGTAAGAATAGTGTGCTTTTTGATGTGTGGTATTATTGTTGTGCATATATTGTATATGTTGTACATGTCTCATATATAATGTGTGCACATGCGTTGTTGTGTATATATAGTGTATGTACTTGTTGTTTATGCAGTGTTATGTAAAAGATGATACATATAGTGTTGTATGAATGTTACATATTCAATACTGGGTATAGATGGTGCTATGTACATATTGGATATGTGTTATTGTGTACATATTGTACTGTGTACATGATGGATATGTGGTGTTATGTGCATATGGTGCTATCTGCATGTTGGACATATAATGTTGTGTAAAAATGATGCTATGTACATGCTGGATATGCAGTGCTATGTACACGTGGTGTTGCGTGCATGTTGTACATATGGTATTGTGTGCATGATTTTACAAGTAGTACTATGAGCAGGTGGTGTTGTGTAAATGTTGCACATAGGGTGCTATGAGCATGTGGTGTTGTGTACATGTCGTGCATGTGATGCTATGTACATATGGTGTCACATACACATTGTGCGTGTGGTACTGTGTACATGTGGTATTGTGTACACATTGTACAGTGGTGTAGTGTACATGTGGCATTGTGTACACAATGTGCAGGTGGTGCCATGTACATGTGATGTTTTGCACACGTTGTGTAGGTGGTACCATGTACATGTGATGTTGTGCACATGTTGTGCAGGTGGTGTCGTGTACAGTTGGTACTGTGTACATGTTCTACATATGGTATTGATGCAAGTGTGGTATTAATATGTGCATGCCATACATGTTGTCTTGAGGGCATGTGGTATTATGTATGTGCATCATGTAGTCATGGTATTGTGGCATGTGTACTTGTTGTGTGGTACTCTGTGTAGGTACATGTATTGGGTGGTACTTCACATCAGGTATAGATGGATGCATTATATTGTATACACTAGGTGTAGGTGTAGGTGTTGTATGTTAGGTGTAGATGCATGTATTGAATGGTGTGGTATGTTGTGTAGTTGTATGTGTGTGATGCACACTATGGGTCTATGCACATGGTTGAGGAGAAGGCACTGGGTGTTTTTTGAGTGTAGAAACCGATCCAAAGTGCATATGGAACTAAGACAAAGGTAGAAGCTAAGGATCAATGAAGGACAAGTATCGGTATTGTATTTCATTTTTATTATGAATGTGATTTATGATTCTAGTGTATGATGATTACATGTGATCTATGATTTTGGTTATCATGGTTACATGTGATTTATGATTTTGATGGTTATGTTTTGAGCTAACCTAATGTGATATTTTTATACATGTTTTGGTCAAATATGCTAGTTTGACTTGTTGTGACAGGAAGTGAACATGATTGCAAATGTACCTTATTGGCGAGTTACCAATGAGGTATGATGTGAATTCATTTCAATTTATTTCAAATCTAATGGAAGTTATGTGCTTGGTACAGGAATGCATGAAATTATTGGTTGGGTGATTGAAACCGACTAGAATAATTAGCAGCAACAACAGTGAAATAAATTAGAAATGCATCAGTATGTTGGTAAATCACTTCAGGAATAGGGCCATTGTGGGGCACTTCTACCCAATAGTGTCCATTAATTTCCATGAGAATGCTATGACCGATTTGATTTGTTGAGGCAGGTATATGCCTTGGTTTTTGCATATTTCGATGTGAGGAATCCTTGCAAAGGGATGGACTACCAAAGATGGGGGTGCCAGCGGAACTTGGAAGGTGAGTGACTGCACAAAAGAGGGGACTGAATTCCTGAGGGACTGTGTAGTAGAGAAGGGAAGGTTGTGGATGGATTTGGTTTGGTCATTAGCATTGCTATATGGAATCAGATGCACATTGGGAGTGCACCTTGGAACAATGAGTCAATGACTATTCGCTGAGAGGATAAGTGGCGCAGGATTATAGCACTGGACATTCAATGTGGATTTGATTTTGCAGTTGGATTCTAGACTTCCTAGGAAGGAGGTGGATCCTAGTATTACTTTGAGGGTAGAGGTGTGAGCCTCTGGATTCCCATCTTATGGATATGGACATCATATTCTCTTATTTATTGGTTTAACAAATGTGCATATGTGTATATTTAGTTATTGTAAATACCATAATGAGCTGTCTTATAAAGCTCCAACATGCGGTATGGTTTTTATCTGGTCATTTTGTCATGAGGTTTTTCTTTTGGGAAAGTAATTTCTTGTAAATACTGTAACGAGCTATGTTATAAATCTCCATGGGCAGTATGTTTTGTTTTTGGTAGTCATGTTGGTTATAGGTGTCATTGAACACCGAGGACGGTGTTCCCCCAAGGGGGAGGGTTCTGTAACAACCTTGGTGAAAATTCCATGTAAAAATATATAAATACCACAGATGATGGGACATGTATTCCAAGCTGAATGGTGGGCAAGACATCCTAGGGCGTGTTCATTTGGTTTTTTATAGCGAAGGAAATTGGCAAAGGAAATGACTAAGGCATGAAAGAGGAAAAATGGAATTTTTGGGACATTTATTTATGAAAATAATGGAAATTAGGAGAAAAGGAAGGTGAAAGGTCACATGTTGCATGTGAGGATAGAATTGAAGGAAAATAATGGAAAATGAAGAAAATAGAGGCCTCATTAATAAAAGGGCTTTTGAGGATCAAAGGGCAAGACTTATTCAGTTCAGTTTTGGAGCTCTCTCATTATTATCTCTCATACTCTTGGACACTTAGAGCTTTCTTGGAGCACTTTGGCATTGGAGAAAGAAATAAAAAGAAGGCAAGAGGAAGCAAGGATCAAGCAGGGAAAGGCAGGATCAAGCAACTACAACAGGCTTCATTACAAGTATCAACTTGTATGTGTATTTTCCTTGCTAGATATGGCATGCATGGGATTGCATGTGTTTCTTTTCTACCATGGCATGGGTTTTTTCCAGGTGTGACAATATTTTTAGCCTAGCCTTGCCATTTCTTGATAGCTTTGATGATATGGGTTCTCTCATGCATTTTGTGGGGGATGGTCGGATTGGATTCGAAGCTGAGTGGGGTGGATCTCCAAATTGGCAAACACATGGTGGTAGTGGTCCCTGAACTAGACTGAGGATGCATGAAACCACTAGCCTAGTGATCCTTGGATCAGACTGCAGATGCATGGTAAATCCTGAGAGACTAGGAGGCACTCAAATTCCTCACGGTGTAGGCGGAAAACTTCGGTGGCGTCCACATTGATTAGTGTTTTTTGATGTGTTCTATGAGTCCCACATTCACGCTTGGAATATGGCACGGGGGTGATTGGTTGAAGAGAGACTTGGCTCAGACAATCTATGGTTAGGTGGAATGTGGTAGTCCCATCATTGGTTGGTTCATTGCATTTATTAATGAAAAATTCATTCGCTTGATTTTCATGTGCACACACACACACACATATATATATATGGATTTTGATGGTTGATATGTTTATTGTATTCTTTTCCTATTATGTTGTTTATATGCAAATTTAACCCAGAGGGTGTTACATCCTACGCAGTTTGAGGAATGAGTGATCGTATCTAGCATCCGTAAGCATCCAACAACATTGGTTGATGCTACCAAAGAATATGCCAAAGCCACTAGCTTGAGTGTTCACTTCTTGATAGCAGAGAAAGAGTGAATGGCTAAGGAGTTACAGATGACCAAGAAGGGAGGAGAATTGGTTACATCATTGGCCTAATAAGAGTTGAAGAAGGTGATACTGGATGAAGTATCATCCCTTGAGACAGTCATGTAGGCATTGTATTCCATATTTGGTACCATTCATAATACAATTGCCCATCTCAACGGTTGGCAGCATCAATGTGCTAGGAGAGCACGTATCTTGTCAAACTTGCATACCGTTGTTGACCACATGAAAACATGGACAATGATATACAAGGGAGACCCATTACACTTGCCCAAGGTGATGAAGCCCAGAGTGGTTGAGCTGAAGGCATGTATCTGGAGTCGGATCTGAAACTATGAAGAACTCCTGCAGCTCATCACTAGTTTGAAGCCTTCCCATGCACAGGTATTCAGAAGCATGTATGTTGTTGTGTGCACACATGCGATCCCATCTATTGGGACACTCACGAAGGCAAAGACAAAGGCACAAGTTTGACTAGAGCTTGACTCATACTTTAACGATTTGATGAGCATAGCCACCAGTGTAGACTTGGCGATATATGTAGACACTATGCATTAGTATGTCACTGGTTCGACCGCACTTAAGACAATGATGCACATGTTATTAGATGATTTGGAAAAAGGAGCTAGAGTAGTGTACCCAGATGCAACAGAGGTAAGAATTTGTTTCGAGAAAGATGTCACCACAGAGTACACAGACACCATCACGGACTATCGAGCTTGGTAGCAGTTTGCTATTGTCGACCATCGTGAAGATATCACAGAGATGGTCTTCCCACAGTTGGCCGAGTCATAGTGATGTATTCTAAAGCTTGCTCAAGCCTATTTTGTCTCACATGGGTACATGTGCAGATTATATGTAACATCTTGTCAAGTGGAAGTTCAAGTGTTGATACTTGAATGTAATAGTCCTAGAGTAGTTGAAGAGTCATGAGGATAGATGAATAGCCACAAAGGGGAATGTCAAGGGTTACCCCACCCTTTTCTATATATAGTCCCTCATGACTTATTGTACAGGCTTTTGGTCAGCTAAGCTTTCGATAGGAGTATCTTAGAGAAAGCTTGGAGAGTATTGTAACAAGCCTTGGCTTCTCCATAGTGCAGAGCTAGTAAATCTCTTTAGAGGAGTAGGGGGCAGTGACTATAACATTCCACTATTGGGACTAGTGGTTGGTCATGGTTGTGTTATATGATTGGAACTTTAACTTCTTAATATAATAGAGGCAACACGTTTCATGCATATGTTGTTATTGTATTTCAACTATATTGTTTAATCTAATGATATATGTATCTGTTTTCTTACGCATGAATGTATGGATGCTTTCAATATAAGTATGTATGAATCTTATTGAGATGTGTTGTTGGTTTAACCATCACTTTGAATTACTAGCTTACTTTCCTTCTAGTTTGTGATGCATATTTTCTTGTGTGTTCCCTTCATAGTTGTGTGGTTTCATAGGTTTCCAAGGGGTGCACTCACCTCACATTCCATGTGTTAGAACTATTCATGCACCTTACTTGGCTTGCTGTGCATGTCACACCCTTGCTACCAATAGAGACATCTTACATGCCTCTGTGCATACTTGTGGTCAAGGCGATAACCTGTGACCCACTGTTGGGACTCCTACACCAAACAATTTGAGGTCTAGTTTGGATTACTTATTGGGGAGATCTGATGACATGTTGGCAGGTCCAACATGTTGGCAAGTCCAATACCATAAACATTTATGGCGTTAGGAGGGACAAATGACAAGTTGTGTCCTCTCATCCTGTTTTGAACCTTTGCACATCTATCATGGATTCTATCACACTCATCCCTTCGTGATGTATTTCGCATGCCGAACCTCTCAACATCGCGAGGGAGTTTTTTGATCTCTTGTCCAAATTCACATATGATGGTGAAGGTGAAGTAGCCTGGCCTGAGTACGTAGAAGACTTCTATGCATTCCTTGAGGATGCAGACAAGTTCTATGCAGAAGAGGGAAGTATACTTCTTGCATACACAGTTCACGAATCCCCACAATAGTGGTGCTGGAGTCTACCTCCTGACAGCGTGCACTCACTTGAGCATTTATGTGATCTCATTGAATCCACTTTCCATCATTTTGATCTAGAACCTCTTGACAAAAAACTATTACAACAACGGAAAGCCCCGCATGAATCGCCCATGGAATTTTGGGACTGCTTCCATGTGTTGCAGTTTCAACCTCCGAAAATTTAGATGAAATTCCAGTATCTCATGGACAGATTTGAGTAGTATATTACCAAATCTGTTAATCATAAAGGGAATTTTAAGCCTAAGCCCCACTCATCATACTTTGGCGATGGAGTTGCGCAATCAAAGACGAACACGGTCACCATCACAAGAGACTGTCCGCCGTCCCCTCATCAAACAACTCCACCACTACAGAGTGATGTGGGAGAACAGACACACACATCCATTCAATTATCACATCCTCCCAAAATCACTTCTCTCAATTTTTGCATAGATTTGGTTGTGAAGCCCATGGGTTGTCACATGTCTATTTTACCTCAACCTCCATCTTCATGTTATGTCGATCCTCCGGATTACACTATATTGTGTTCTTCCATTCCAGGCTCTACATTTGTTGTGAATGAGGATCAAGCTATCAACGAAGTTGGTGTTGCGCAACCGACCTGCACTATTATTCATGAAGAGTATGACTCGGAGCTTGAGCATCAATCCTCAGCGAAGGACGAATCCCTTTTGTTCAATCCTCCTCCGTGTTTTCCTGATATCTTTGGTGATTCTTCCATCATTAATTTCACATGTGTATCTATGTCTACGGATGCACCCACTGTTGATCATTCACAGAACACATCGGATGTCAACCCATCATTCGACATCGAAGAGGAAAACTCATTCATTGAAAATCCACTTGATTTTTCATCTACCTTTTCTAGAAACACAGAGGGTGAATTTTCCCGCTTCTCATCTACCATTCTGTTTGATTCATCAGATCATGAGGATGCCGATGAAATCATTGATTTGATGATCATAGATGTCGTGATATATTTACTCCTGTATTCGATCATGATGATGATTCTATCACAGTTTATTTTTCCAAGCCACCTGTTTATGATGATCTATCTGTCGATGAAGTCAAAACCCCACAAACTATCGGGCACTTCAGCCCGAGCTGATGGATATGTCAAACCCCCTCTGTCCTGAGGTTGGTTTCACTTTCGATCAGGAAATTGTTGAAACACTCAAGGCTCCTCATCACTCATCTGTATGCATTGAATATCAATCTCACAAACATATTATGCGTCCTCCTCTCTAACTACATGATCCCATCGCTCATGCATTGGAGGAATCTTACATAGAAATCATGCATGCATGATGCAAGTTGTCTTTGTTTATTTTGTTTGCTTGCATGTCACAATCAAGAGTTGTGTATACTTAACAGCCACACGCAGTGTCACATGGCACCATGGTAAGTCCACGAATTGTATGTCATGCACTTGCACTCACTTATGTTTTATGGACACATTTAAACTTAGAGTGTGTTTGTATTCATTGTTATATCTTTCATGTTTGTTGGTTCACACAATTGTGTTGTTCGCGAACCATGCCTTCACCAACATGGGTCAACCAATGCGCCGGTGACTGCATTGGAAGTATCACTTCACATGAGTAGACCCGTGCACCATTAGCTTAGGAGTAGGAGGTGTGTTTTCTTTTGGTTTGCTTACTTTCATGAATGTTTAATTCTTACTTTGTATGCTTGTTTGTTTTCTTGCTTGTTTGCTTACTCGATTTTCTTTCACATTTTCTTCTGCTTTTTCTTTGTTTTCTTGTTTACGTTTGTAGGTTAGTTTCGTATGGAACTCTGTGCGACTCTTGAAACAAGTTGGTTAAAGTACAAGAGGACTTGTGCAATTATCAGTGCTTGGTTATATTTTGTCTTGCATCTATATGAAGAAATTTTTATCTTTAGACCATGATACGCCAATGGAAAATACTTATTGTTCAACGTGAATCTTGGTGAAAACACAATGCTTGCATGCTAACTAGTGTCACCTACTCTAGTCGGTTGTTTTGGGTTAACCCTTGTCAGCTCAGTCAAGTAGAGTAATGTGAGGGGGAAAACCTTAATAAGCACATTAGAGGTACATATAAACTACTTCTCTGAAGGAACAACCTCCTCAACTCTCAATAAGTCGGGATCCCTCTTCTGCCTATGAAATGAATAAGTGCTATGCACAGTTATGAAAATGAAAAATGAAAAATTTCATAAAAAAGATGAAAAATTAATGAGGTGAAAGAAGAGAAAGTCTTCCTGCGTAGAGAGGTGGTGCAAGTAACTCCGTTGGGGTACTGAATAGGCTTGCTGGTAGCGGAGCGATGCTTGTGTTTTTGCATGACTCCGTCAGGGTACTGTCCAAGCTTGCTGGTAGTGGAGCATCACCATAGATGAAACTAAAACTCTGATGACCATAAAGCTTGTACACCAATATACCCCTCATCCCCTGTTACCGGGAATAG
>APFE030454010.1:62398-102947 GCA_000404065.3 Pinus taeda | reverse complement strand
CCACTTAGATTTGCTATTCCCACTAAGACTGGTAGCTATATTAGAAACAAACAAGTTAAAACTACTTTTGATTTCCTTTATGAAAAATAGACAAGAGGGGAACAAAGGACACCAACCTTTGTCTTGCGCTTGGTTCCTTGCTCGGTTTCTCTCCTTCTCGATAGATCTTTGCCACTCCTTCTTTGTTTACACAGCTTTAGAGAGCACCTATGGAATCAAAGCAGCATAATACTATCAAAGAACAGAGATCTATATTCATAAACAACATAGGACCAGATATGTATTGACCACACAACTGCATACAATCAAACATACAAGAATGTGGAGGAAAACTTGAATAGCTTTATTAATATCAAGAATAGCAAGAGGATTACAACCAATTGTTCTGACCCAGCATCATCCTCCAGCAAGAAAGCCCTTATTCACCTCAAGTAAAGCTTATATCACCCAACATTATGATGTTACACTAGAAAACCAATAGCACTTCTCTACAAGATATAAGATTCCAGCCCCTGGATCTCTGTGATGAGGGATCCATATATAGATGATTATAGGGGGGTGAGTCAGCTTCTGGGATTTTGATTAGTTTCCTCTCTCTAATAGTTCTTTATTCCACTTGGATATTGATGATCTCTTACTCATCCTTGGTCGAAATCAGAGAGGCAAGTGTCAGAGGGGAAGTTTCTGGAAGATTCTATGATCTTCCACCTCGCAAACTGTCTCTTCCATTTGTCCATCCTCGCCCATCACACCCTACAGAGGGGCCATCCAGTATGAATTGCACCCTTTACACTGGGAAGGTGATATGCATCGCACCCTCTGCACTAGGCATTCAATATGGTCCAGTTTTGACCATTTCTGAGCAGTTTTCTGTGGAGAACGTTTGGGAGATGATGTAATCAACTGACCTTGTTCCTTTAGGTAGTGAAGCAACACTTTTAGGGACTTAGGAGCCCTCAGTTTATGGACATTTATGATTGGGGTTGCAGTGCCCAAAAATGTCTATAACATCCCCAATCAAAACAACTGTGTTGACTTGGTTGGAATGTGTGCTGACCAACCAAGAACTTGGCAGATGCTATATCTTATAATCAAGTAAAGTGTGGAAACCAAGATGAACAAAGAACTGAACAATACTTCCAGAGGCCTTAGAGATGCTTTTCATGAACAAGATCCATTCAAAGAGCTCGAGTTCTACTAGTGTTTTTCCAAGTGTTGTAGCGGCTACAACTACCCTCCAAAATTTTTCCTTAGCTTCGTTTTGGAGCCTCCCTACCAACCATCCTTAGCAGCATGCCTTGCACTGTCAAGTACATAAGCTTCATTGGTTTTTTAGCAGCTTTCCAATCTATGCATGATGGTTTGCTTCACTCCCCTCACAGGTTTCCATCTCGGTATTGGGCCAACTATTGTTGAGAAATTACCTCGGAAAATTACACAATTCTAGAGGGGAACCAACCTTCCCTCCAGAAATTGTGCAAATCAGATTGGTAGCATGTTGGGCCCAGAAATTGCACAATCTTGTCAAATAACCTTCCTGAAGGAAATTGCACAATCTAGCCTAGTAGTGCAGCTCAACCCAGAAATTGCGCAATTTTGGGCAGCAGTTAGTTGCTCCTATCAGAAATTGCACAATCCCTTTAGACAACTAGCACAACTCCTCCCAGAAATTGCGCAAAACCCCCTCTCAATCAAGCAGGTTGTTGCATGTGCCTTCAGGTTGACCAATTCCCTCCAAGACTGAGAAAACTTGACTTGCATGCATGGGCTACTTTTTCCCATCATTTTAGAAACTTTCCTCCAAGTGTCACTTTTTCCTAGATTTGTGGCATGCACGTCTTGAGCCTCAAACTTATTTATTCAATGCTTTAAATATCATTCCTCACATCGATCTTGGAGCTCTGACATCCCACAACACATCCAGGAGTCTTAGGCACATCAACTATTTCTGGGTAAGTTCACTTTACTTCTATTTTGTAGAATTTCTGTCACTTTTTGTGTTTTGGCTTGTGTGTGTATTGTCTACTTGATTTATCTGAATGTTTGCTATCATTTGCATGCATGTTAGCTTGTATAAGCACTGTTTGAGATTTCATTTTCATCTCATTGTTTTCGCATGCATGACACTAATTTGTACAAACGATTGCCGATTTAGTGACTCGTTTCACACACGTGCAAGTTTTTCCCATTTTTTGAATCTTTCATTCGCTATTTTCATGCATGATCATTCACTCCTTCCTACACTCACTATCACCATGCATTCACATCTTCATATGCTCTAAGTTGCCCGTCGGCGGGTCTAAGCAACCTTGGCTTGCACTTTGCCTTACCTGGATAACATTGCACAATTTTGAGAGGGAAGGTTCTGCCTTCCTCCCATAAAATGCACAAATCTTGCCAATGAGTGCCCTCCAATCTTGCTTTGCGTAATTTTTAGAGGCAGTGACTGTTGGCCTAGAAAATTGTGCAATGCAGTCCCTGGGCCTGCATCACCTACTAGATAAAATTGCACATTGCGCAATATTAGCACCCGACAAGCCAATTTGGATTACAAATTGCACAATTCCAGTAGTCCACCAGGCTCTTGACAGTCCAGACTACCTTTTGTGTAGTTTCGATAATTAGTCTCCCGACTTCCCAGTGAAAATTGCACAATCCTTGCCAACAGTTTCCGGGGTATGTTGCATGTTAGTCCTCAAGCTTGATTTGGTTTTAATTGACATATTTCTTTCCATGCATGTCACAATGTCTCCAAATATAACAAGTGTTCATCCGTCTCTCAGAAATTCAGGATCAATGGCCTTCAAGAGAGCAAGATCAAAGGACACCAACAGAAGCGCAATTGGAGCAACAGTGGAGCGAGTGTCTTTGAGTTTGCCAATATAAGAAGACGCCAAGCTGATCGTAGACAAAGACATCAAGATGAAATGGAAAGAGGTCAATGATTCATTCTCAAGCACATTTAGGGAAGGTCTTGAATACCGCCAAGTCTATGTGAACATTCACAAGTCCGGCTTATACCAAATTGCATGCAGATACCCTGCGTTCCCATGCACAGACATGATACATTGGATAGTCTTGCACACTAATCCCAAGACGATGGCATTAAGCAGTGTCAACGAGACAAAGATTGCTACCTCCAGGGCACAAGATTATCAACAGATGTACCACTTTCTGAAGCCAGTGATCACCATGGAGACACCCTTCAACACACCCAACAACAATACCAACTCTAGGGATATCTTGAAGAATTGGGTGAAGGAGCCAACCAAATTTAGGATGACACCCAACCAGATTTACAAGATGAAGATACTGGAGAAGGTGTATGAGTATTTGGTCATATTTTCATGTCGCTTGTATGGCCAAGAGAGCACGAAGACCTTCCCATAGAGTTGGGTGATCGGGTTGGACCAGCTAGCCAGTGAAGGTAAAGTATGCAATTGGTTCGACATGTTGGCTCATAGGCTGAAGGAATAGGTAGCAGGAGCTCGAAAACTGCCCAAAGGTTAGTAAGTAGAAATATACATGTCCTCTTACATCTTGGATGCAATCTATGCCTAACAGTAGTTCCTGGGTTTGAAGTGGTCATGGACACCAGCGAAAACCTCTGTTAATACTTATTGTAAACTGTTTTCTGAATGAAGTTTTCAAGGAGTCATCACATAGCTGTCAGATCATTTTTTCACCCCGCTGTACAAGATGATATTTGAGCATGATCCACCTTGCATGTTGAAGGAATCAATGGAGGCAATGATGGACATAGTAGATTGGTATGCCTCACGATCTAACACCTTCATACAGATGTACAACATGGAGAAACCTCCACATGTTTTGTCGAAGTTTTCCATGGACAAGATTGTCATGCAATAAGTATCGTACCACATCTCGACATAAATGTAAGCTAGGCTGCACCGGAAGAAGAAGGCACCTTGAACCACTCTTCCATTATGGATCGGGTAGTACAAGATACACAATATCAAGCATGCAGATGCCAAAACAAAAGAGTTCAAGAAATATCCTTTCGGCACTAGAAGGTTTAATCCATATGACCCACATTGTTTTGTGAAGGATCACTGCACAAGAGTATAGTTTCCGTGGATCCAATGGGGCGTGTCATTGGGCTGAGGAATACCCATGGAGAATTTTTCATAGCTTCTCCAGGCCCAATGAATCGGTCGACATCATTGTGGAATTGTTAGCGAAGCAGGGTGAAGTAGCATCAAGGAGAACACCACCACCACCAACAGTAGAGGTAAACATACCGACGCATGAAAAAGGCAAGAGAAATATTGTTGACCTCATAGAGGTAGAATAAAGCTACAAGTTTAGAGCAGACCCACTTAAGCAGAAAGAAATTTTGGTAATAGACACAAAGAGGAAACAATGTGATAGGAGGACTGCTCAAATCTAGAGAAAAAAATAGAGGATGGAGGAAACAATGAAGGAGTTGCAAGAGTTGATGGAGAAACTTCGAAAGGAACAGGAGTTGCATAGTCAGGAGAAGGTAATGCAACAAGGATAGATACAATAGATGAAATTGCGCCTATACAAGTGGTAGACTCATCCGAGCAGCTGGCACAAAGCATGTAGGGTGAGCCATCGCAGGTGTAGGACTTTGCTCAAGAGATTGAACGAGAACTTGAGCAAATGGATACAGAGATGGAGTAGCCAGAGTTAAAGTAAGACATTGACCTCATGCCATACTACCAAGAGGTCAACCCAACGGCTTCACAAGATCTGGAAGCAGAGCAAGTCCTGAGCGACCAAGGGGACACTGAGATCCTTGGAGATAATCCAAAAGAAGAGATGCACAACATTTCATTCGAAGAGTCGCAACAAAGAGTTGTGCAATTGCAAAGAGTGTCTACTCCGGATGTCAACACATCTCCTGCACAGTTTGAGGAACGAGTGATCGTATCTGACATGCGTAAACGTCTAACAACATTGGATGATGCTACCAGAGCATATGCCAAAGCCACTAGCTCGAGTGTTCACTTCTTAATAACAGAGAACAAGCGAATGGCTAAGGAGTTACGAATGGCCAAGAAGGGAGGAGAATTGGTTACAACATCTGCCCAAGCATAGTTGGAGAAGGGGATACTAGATGAAGTATTGGCCCTTGAGATAGTGATGCAGGTGTTGTATTCCAGATTTGGTACTGTGCATAAGGAAATTGTCCATCTCAACGGTTGGCAACAACAATGTGCTAGGAGAGCACGTATCTTGTTAAACTTGCATACCGCTATTGACCACATGAAAACATGGTCAATGGGATACAAGGGAGCCTTGTTACACTTGCCCAAGATGATGAAGCCCAAAGATGTTGAGTTGAAGTCATGTATCCGGAGTCAGATCTAGAACTATGAAGAACACCCGCAGCTCATCAGTAGTTTGCAGGCTTCCCATGCACGGGTATTAAGAAGCATGGATGTTGTTGTGCACGCACATGCGATCCAATCTATTGGGACACTCACTGAGGCAAAGACAAAGGCACAAGTCCTACTGGAGCTTGACTTGTACTTTGACAAGTTGATGCGCATAGCCACGAACATAGACTTGGCGATCAATGCAGACATTATGCATTAGTATGTTGCTAGTCCAATTGTACTCAAGAAAATGATGCACATGTTATTAGATGATTTGCACAGAGGAGCCAGAGTATTGTACCTGGATTCAACAGACGCAAGAGTTCATTTTGAGAAATATGTCACCATAGAGTACACAGACACCATCACGAACTACTGAGCTTGGCATCAGTTTGCTACTATCAACCATCATGAGGATGTGAAAGAGCTGGTCTTCCTAGAGTTGTTTAAGTCGTAGTGATGTCTTACATTGCTTTCTCAAGCCTATTTTGTCTCACATGGTTACATGTGTAGATTGTATGTAACATCTTGTCAAGTGGAATTTCAAGTGTTGATAGTTGAATGTAACAATCCTAGAGTTGTTGAAGAGTCATGAGGATAGATGAACAACCATAAAGGGGAATTTCAAGGGTCACCCCACCCTTTTCTATATATAGTCCCTCATAACTCATTGTATAGGCTTTTGGTCAGCCATGCTTTCAATAGGAGTATCTTAGAGAAAGCTTGGAGAGTATTGTAACGAGCCTTGCCTCCTCCACAGTGCAGAGCTAGTACATCTCTTTGGAGGAGCAGGCGGTAGTGACTGTAACGTTCCGCTATCGGGACTAGTAGTTGTTCATGGTTGTACTGTATGTTGGAACTTTCACTTCTTAACATAACAAAGCCAACACGTTTCATGCATATGTTGTTATTTTATTTCAGCTATCTTGTTTAATCTAATGATATATGTATATGTTTGCTTACACATGCATGTATGGACTCTTTCTATATAAGTATGTATGAATCTTATTGAGATGTGTTGTTGGTTTAACTATCACATTGGATTGCTAACTTACTTTCCTTCTAGTTTGTGATGCGCCTTTGCTCATGTTTTCCTTTCTTAGCTGCGTGCTTTCATAGGTTTCCAAGGGGTGCACTCATCTCACTTTCCATGTGTTAGAACCATTCATGTACCTTCATTGGCTTGTTTCTGCATGTCACACCCTTGCTATCAACAGGGACATCTTACATGCCTCTGCATGCAATTGCGGTCAAGGCGATACCGTACGACCCACCGCTGGGACTCCTACAACAAACGGTTTGAGGTCTAGTTGGGACTTCTTACCGAGGAGATCCCCTGACATGTTGGTGGGTCCAACACCATCAACACCCCCATACCACCACCCATAACTACCTATAACTTTCCAGAATCATAATTAACATGATGAAAATTCCAAACATCCAAACTTGAAGCAAGAACTTGACCTAGTATGTCTAATCCATAATAGACATTTCGTCAAACATATGGAAAACATGTAATTTGCAGGTCATGAATGCATATTTGATCATAAAATGATAGTGTTCATCTAAGTATCACAAAGAAGGTTCTAAGCCCTCTCTAGCTAGTTGCAATGGCACTTGTTAGTTCACACATTCATCAACCAATCAATAACTTATCAAAACATGTCAAGAGCCATAGATAGGATACAACATATAACCAACAAATAACTAAAACGTAAATAATGGAAAATCAACCATAATATCACCATAGTAACTAGTACAAGTGCTCATAGATCACAATAGGAAAATATCACTTATTAACATATGAAAAATGACAACCAAGTTAGGGAATTCCATGTACCACCCAACCATAGATTGGGTTGAACCAAATCTCTCTTTCAACCAATCAGCCCCATGCCATATTCTAAGCATGAATATGGGATCTCATGGAATAAACAAAGAAAAAACCAAACAGAGCTTCCATAGGCCAAACCACCTCAACCCTCAACCATAGTGATTCCACCTCTATGGTCTAGGAATCACTAACACCAACCAGATTAGTCTCTACCCAAGCTGTCCAGGGCTCCATGAACTAGTAACTCAACCCACAACTAAATCAAGTCTCCAAAGTGTTTGTTCCACCCATATACCCTGGGACTAGTAACTCAACCACCAAGGCTCCAGAGTGCTTGTCCCAACCTACAGGTTCCAAGAACTAGTAACTCAACCCAATCTATTTCACGACTTCCAAAGTGTTTGTTCCAACCCATAGCCATAGGGTACCTAAGAACCAATTATAAAAACAAGTGGAAAAACCCATAACATCATGTCTATCTAGGAAATGGAAAGACAAGGTTGAAACCACTATCAATCTAGGAAAATCTCCATACCAATGACAACACATAACCAAGGAATCCCATGCATCCAAAAATCAGGAAAGAAATCACACATGAAACCTATTACCTACAAAGAAATCTAGTTGTAGTTGTTAATCCAACTATTTCCTTACACTCCCTGCTTTCCTTTGCCTTCTTTCTCCAAATCCAAATGAATTCCAAAGTGGTCCAAGAATTCTGCAAGAATTCTCTAAGTGTGCAAGAGTATCAGAAAATGAGAGAATGGATGAGAGAGCCAAAATATGAACTAATAAAAGCTAGCAATTATTTCTCTAAAGCCTTTTTATCATTGATGCCTCTATTTTCTTCATTTTCTTTCATTTTTCCTCTAATTTCCCTTACAAGCAAATATGTGTCTCTTCACCTTCCTTTTCTCCTATTTTACTTTATTTTCATAATTAAATTCCATTTATTTCCTATTTTCCTTTTCCAATGCCTTTTTCAATTTCCATAGCCATTAATTAATCACAAGTGATGCCCACTGTTGTAGCTCGTTTTAATTTTCTCCATGTATTCAAGATATCTATATCTATATATATATAATATATATATATATATATATATATACTATACACTCTAAAAAAAAGATAAAAAAGAAAAGAAAATCAAAGGAAAAAAATTTAATCTTGAATTTTAATTAATTTGTAAAGGTAGATGAAGTGTCCCTGATCAAATTCTAATGCACACTTAAGGTTAAGAAAATTATGGTGGGTCCCCATTCACCAAAGTCGACAACACTTAAATGTCATTTAAATTTCTGGGCATAATGGAAAGTACAAGTGGGGCCCATCAAATGGAGCAAACCTGATGTTAGAAAATTATATATTACAGAGCAATGGAACACATAAAATATTGCATAAATATAAACACAAAAATGCATAAAACAAGAGAGACACAGATATACGTGGTTCACCCAGTTTGGGCTATATCCGTGGAGAAACAGCTAGTCCTTTTTTTTTATATTATCCAGCAAACTTAAGAGATACAACCTACAACAGATCCACGGTAACTCCCTCTTCGCTCTCAATCTCCTCTCTCTTCCTCACTCAAAATACAGATATACATAGACGCAATACAATTCCCTCATATATAGCAAGGGGTTGCCTTCTAGGGAAAAAAACCCTAAATTAAACATAACTTCTACCGTCAGATCTCTGCCTAATGAACGACCCAGATTGACTACGAAATTACAACATTTTACAAGGCAATTTTACAAATCTATTCTTAGCTTGGGGGCGCTTCCCCCGATCGGTGGGGGGGGGGGAGGGGCTCCCAAAAAGGTCACAGCCACCTCCCCCCCCCCGGACCCCCCCTGTAGCAAAATATTTTACAGGTGGTGTTGCCACCCCATTTTGAACTGGGGTCCAATGCGGTGATATCTTTGAATACAGAAGATAATCAGGCTCCACACCCAACAATCTCCCACTTGGAGACTGATTATAGCAACTCCGCCACTGCTTCATTTGCTGGACAATGAATCCACTTTGGACGTGGTTGTTTCTCATCTTCTTCATCATACTTGAAGACCAATTGAAACTGAGCATATTCTCAGTTTCTCCCTGGTTACAACTTTCGTTAACATATCTGCAAGATTCTGGCTAGTGTGTATCTTTTCCAGCTTGAACTGTCCGTCTTCCAATGCTGATCGTATGAAATGGTACTTGAGTTTTATATGCTTATTCTTGGAATGAAATGCAGAGTTCTTTGTAAGATGTATGGCACTCTGGCTATCAATGTATAACCTACCCAACTCCTGCTTCTTATATAATTCATCTAGAAACCTTTGTAACCAAATCATTTCTTTACTAGCCTCTGTAGCAGCAACATACTCTGCTTCTGTTGTTGAGAGTGCAACAACACTTTGCAGTTTTGAGACCCAAATGATAGCTGTTACACCTACAGTAAACACATACCTTGTTTTGCTCCTCCCGTTCTCTCTATCACCCGCCATATCTACATCAATATATCCATGTAGAAAAATGTTTGAACCACCAAAGCATAATGTTTGGTTTGTGGTACCTCTCAAATACTTGAGAATCCACTTACCGCCATCCAATGTTCTTTTCCTGGATTATTCATGTACCTGCTTACAACTCCTACTACATGTGCAATATTAGGTCTTGTGCAGAACATTGCATAAATTAACCTTCCAACTACTGATGCATATGGAACTTTAGACATATAATCCATGTCTTCTCGGGTCTTTGGGCACATCTCCTTACTATGTTTTAAATGGCTAGCAAAAGGTGTACTAACTAGTTTTGCATTGTGCATATTAAATCTTTTCAACACCTTTTGTATGTACTCATTCTAAGACAATGTTAATTTGCGAGTTTTTCTATCTCTAGTTATTCTCATACCAAGGATTTGTTTTGAAACTCCCAAATCCTTCATTGCAAATGAGTTTGTCAATTTTATTTTGAGCACATTTATTTCCTACATGTTAGAACCTGCAACAAGCATGTCATCTACATACAATAACAATATAATATAGCTGCCATCGTTTTTCCTTTTGAGATAAACACAATAATCAAAGTGACATCTAGTATAACCTTGTTCAGACATAAACTTGTCAAATTTTAGATACCACTACCTTGGAGTCTGTTTTAAGCCATACAAGCTCTTCTTCAACCTGCACACTAGTTTCTACTTCCCTTTTACCTCATATCCTTGTGGTTGCTGCATATATATATCTTGCTCCAAATCCCCATGGAGAAAGGCTATCTTTACATCTAACTGCTCAAGATGCAAATCTTCAACCGCTACTAGACTTAAAATAGTTTTGATTGAAGTCATTTTAACAAGAGGAGAAAATATTTCATCAAAATCAATACCTTTATTTTGTGTAAACCCCTTCACTACAAGTCTAGCTTTGTACCTTTTTCTACCTCCATCTTCTTTCTTCAACTTGTAAACCCATTTATTTTGTAATGTTGTTTTACCTATAGGCAACCTGACTAAGTCCCAAGTGTGGTTATGTGCTAAGAAGTCCATCTCTTCTTTCATGGCTTGCTCCCACTTCTTCTTGGTTTCTACTTGCACGGCTTCTTCATAACATTCTGGTTCACCAGAATCAGTCAACAATACATAATATAATGAAGGAGAGTATCGTTCAGGGGGTCTACTTATCCTGGTAGATCTTCTAACACCACTTTTAGGTGTTTTAAGTGCTTGTTGCTATTGTGGTTGTTGTTTTGGCCGTTGATCATTATGATTTTCAGGCACCATCACTTTTTTTTTGATCTTGTCAAGCACTGTGTATTCTCTATTTTCTTTTTCCTATTTATTTTCCTGCAACTGATCTGTATACAAAACCTTTTCATTGAATATAACATCTCTGCTCCTAATGCTTTTGCATTTTTCATAATCATAAAAGCGATAATCAAAAATCATTAACACCATATCCAATAAAGGTACATTTCTTTGATTTTGCCTCAATCTTTGTTCTATTTTCTTTATTAATGTGGACAAAGGCTTCACAACCAAAAGTATTTAAAAAATATTAGTTTACCATTTTACCTATCCATGCCTCCTCTAGAATACCACCATCCAAGGAACTTGAAGGCCCTTTGCTTATTAGATAAACAACAATATCTACAACATCTACCGAAAATTGTAAAGCAATCCTGCATGCAATCTCATGCACCTTGCACGATCCATGATTGTCTTGTTCATCCTTTCTGACACACCATTTTCTTGTGGTGTTCTTGGAACTGTCTTCTCTCTTTGAATTCCATTCTATGAACAGTACCTATCAAACTCTTTGCTGCAATATTCACCTCCATTGTCTGATCTGAGACACTTCAACCTTTTTCCTATCTCATTTTCAACCAAAGCTTTCCATTTCTTGAAAGTATCAAATACATCAAATTTATTTCAAATACAATACATCTAGGTTTTTCTGGTTGCATCATCAATAAAAGCAACATAATAACGAGAGCCACCAAGAGATGATACCTGAGCGGATCCCCATACATCTGTATGCACAAGATCTAATTTTTAACTCTTATTTTCTTTCCCAACTCTAAGGAATCTGACTCTCTTTTGTTTTCCATAAACATAATTCTCATAGAATTTTAAATCAACATGCTTCAAACCTGGCAACAAATTTCTTGAGTGAAGAATCTGCATCCCCTTCTCACTCATGTGCCCGAGCGTGTGATGCCACAATGTTGTTTCTTCTCATGTAGAGGTTAAAGCATTAACAAAATTAGAAATACCATTGCATAAATACAATGTACCAACCTTTCCTCCTTTCACTATTACCAGGGATCCTTTAGTGACCTTCCAAGTTTTATCTATGAAAGTGGTTACACAACCTTCACATCCCAACTGCCCTGCTGAAATCAGATTTTTCTTTAGATCTGGAACATGCCTTACCTCCTTCAATAGCCGTTGATTTTCATTTTGCTATTTTATGAAAACTGTACCCATTCCAATGATTTTACGGGGTTTATCATCACCCAATCGAACTTGTCCAAAATCTCCTTGAGCATAATCATGAAAATGTTTCCTATTAGGTGTGGCATGGATTGAGGCCCCTGAATCTACCACCCAGTCATCAAAAATATTTTCTAATGAAAGAATCAAAGAATCTTGCAACACATCACCTGTTACATTCGCTTCATGATTAGTTTCTTGCTGCGCGTCTCCTTCTTTTCCCTTCCAAGAATTACAGTGTTTCTTCAGGTGTCCTTTCTTCTGGCATTTCTAACACACTATCCCTGATATGGACTTGGATATGCCTTTTCTTGACTTATTGCAGTATCATGGGCTCTTTCCTCTTTCCATTTTTCTTCCCCTAGTCTCTGCAGTCAAAGCATTACCTGATGTCTCACCGGAGCTTTTTCGTTGCATTTCCTCACTAAGGATTGCACCGAAAACATCATCAAACTTTAAAGTACTAGATCCAGAGACAGAGTTATTAATGGCCATAACTAAACCATTCCAACTTTTTGGCAATGAGCACAGAAATAACAGAGCCCTAACTTCATCATCAAAAGTTACCCCTACAGAACTTAACTGACTTGTAACTGTATTAAAATCATTTAAATGGTCTACAATAAATCCACCTTCTGACATCTTCATATTAAATAAATGCTTCATAAGAAATAACTTATTTGAGGCTAATGGTTTTTCATATAGTTTGGCCAATGTCGACATTAAACCCTCTATTGTTGTTTCCTTTTAAATATTAAATGCTACTGACATTGCTAGGCACAACCGTATTGTTCCAAGTGCCTTTCTTTCAATAATATTCCATTCTATGTCTATCATACTCGTCGGCTTCTTTGTCTTTCCACTCAATGGTAGGTACATATCTCTCTGATACAGATAATCTTCCATCTGCATCTTCCACAGCTGGTAGTTTTGGTCATTGAATTTTTCAACCCTAAACCTACCATCTTCTGCCATTTCTCCCACTCGAACTGGGAACCCTTCTCTCCTATGAGTTTATCAACCAAATATACCTTCGGCTTTGATACCAGTTGTTAGAAAATTATATATTATAGAGCAATGGAACACATAAAATATTGCAGAAATATAAACACAAAAACACGTAAAACAAGAGAGACACAAATATACGTGGTTTACCCAGTTTGGGCTACGTCCATGAAGAAACAACCAGTGCTTCTTTTTATATTATCTAGAAAATTGAAGAGATACAACCTACAACAGCTCTGTTGTAACTCCCTCTTTGCTCTCAATCTCCTCTCTCTTCCTCACTCAGAATACAGATATATATAGATGCAATACAATTCCCTCATATATAGCGCGGGGTTGCCTTCTAGGGAAGAAAACCCTAAATTAAGCATAACTTCTACCGTCAGATCTCCGCCTAATGAATGACCCAGATTGACTATGAAATTACAACATTTTACAAGGCAATTTTATATCTATTCTTAGCTTTGGGGGCGCTGCCCCCGATCCCCTTGCTAGGGAGGGGCTCCCAAAAGGTCACAACCCCCCACCCGGGACCCCCCTATAGCAAATATCTTACGGGCGGCATTGCCGCCCCATTTTGAACTGGGGTCCAATGTGGCGATACCTTTGAATACAAAAGATAATTAGGCTCCACACCCAACACCTGACATCACTATATGCTTGATGGTTATCCCACTGAGTGCCTATGTAAACATTTTTACAGATCTACACTAGGCACAGATTAGCAGTGCATATGCATTACGGGGGGGATCCATCAGATTTCCTCTGTATAGGAGTGTGCCCCTATAATACATCAACAAGCGAGCATGATTTTTATCTATCTGTTCTATCATTGCTTCAACATTGCCCTGTCATCATTACCCCTCTGCTACCTCATCAACCATGTCACATGTCACCTCATCCATCTTATCACCATGTCATCAATTCAAACACCCCACTTTCGCATTTAATTCCATTTTCCCTCCCTTTTTTCTGTTCTTTGCATAAATCTTGTTATTCCTGCTCATTCCATTTATCATTGTTCCTTGCTCCTAAATCGGTGGATTTAAATTGTACAAATCATAGCTCTAGTTAGCATCACTCATCTCTAATGAGGTATCTACATGATGTCTTTTGCATCCTAGCTGTCAAAATGTCCAAGAAAGCCATTCTAGTAGGTTCTTCTTCTCATATTCCATTAATGGACACCAAACGAGATTTATTTGACCCAATCTGCTCCATTGACTTCATATAATTTCACCAACATTTCCTACTCAACCAAGCTAAGTCTCCTCAAACATATGTTTTTCTAGAATTCGATTATTGTCTAGTCCTTGCCTTGTATCCACAAAAATGTTTTGTCATGAACAAATTGGGGGAAAATATCTTCCAAGTGTCTTCCCTTTTGATTCAACAAGCATTGTGTTTTCCTTCTTCAAATTCCTTTACTTCTTTCTCAGAGGAAATCCTATTGTCTACCTTTCAAAATATGTTTGGGTCAAATTATGCTCAATTAACTTTCTTTTTAATGCCCATTGGGAAGCATTTGCCTTTGGAAACCACTCATTTCCATTTTCATACTTTTTCTGAGGAGGTCGGACCTATTCTTCAAATTTTGGCCATGATTTTGAGAAGATAAGATACAACTATTATTGATAGAGCTATCTTGGGAATGTAGAGTTTGATGATGAATCTTGAAACATTTTTTGACATACTTGCTTTCTGGGAAAAGATTATCAATTCCCAATTAACAGATCTTTCCCTCCCTGGGTATTTCAAATTTCCTTTTTAATTACTTATCTCTTCTGGTATACTCATGTGGAAATATTTCTAATTACTCATGTGGATATACAAGAACAAACAGTCATTGGTGTTTTGGAAAGATGTGGTAAGAAGTAATTAAAATAATGAGGGCTTAATGTATTTCACCACTTCCTTTTTATCAGTTTCTTATTCAATCATAAACAACTCTCCTTCATCTTGCATACTACCAAAGGCCCAATCTTTCTCCAGCTTAGAAAAGATGTCAAAGTAGGTGACTGGTTTTTATTTGAAGATTATGCAAAAATCAGATTATATGGAGCATAAGTTTCCCCCTACGGGCTCCCTACATTTGTGCCTATTAGGTTGTTTTCATTAGAATTTATTAGACAGAGTTTGAATGTTGACCAAGTACATTTTGTTCCAGCAAAGAAGGGGCATTTATTTAAATTTCCAAGGACAGTGGGAACTTTTATTGTAAATAATAAGCAAGCTATAGGAGAAGTGTAGAAAGTTCTTGAAGATATGAATTTGCAGTTGGGTGAGAAATGGGCATATGATCCTCACCATATTATTTCAAACAGAAGAGAGGAGAATGCCTATGCTCCCTATGTACATGAGCCTTGACTAGATTTGGACAAGCTAGAAAATGGTGAACAAAACAATCTGACAGGAGGGATGGAGGTTGAAACTCCTCATCAAAGTGAAAATATTTTGAAAAGAGGTAGTAAAGATGTTATTGATTTAGAAGAAAAATCAAATAAGGGCTCTAAAAGCGATTAAGTTATCTAAAGGGGGGAGTTCTTCACTAGCGGTAGGTTTTCAATTGCAGTTGGGGGAAGTTATTTGCACACCTTCTTTCCCTATTCTAGAAGAGGTTGCTCAGAGTTATGTTCCCATTATAAAACAATTATATTCTCAAATTGAAGAAAGGAATAGAAAGGTAAAAGAAAACATGGAGTCCCAATTAGAATCTCATTCCATCTCAGAGTACTAGACTAGATTTCTTTCTACCATGGACCTAGAGAGGAATCAACTAAAACTATATTTCTCTCACCCCTTTGCTTTGAATATATCTTCTTCACCAGGTTTCAAGACTGTCAACTTGACAGTAAATGCTAGAGAGATCCCACTACCTGACAAAATTAATTTACATAGGCAGACATGGGAATTGATTTATAGTGATTTGAACAAAACTTCCTTGGCTGCTAACAAAGCTTTAAATCTTTGTTAGATAAAGTGGTCAGTCAATTGAAACTAGAAAAGGAAAATTATAGAGCTTTGACCACTCAGAATGAGGAGTTAAATAAATTTATTGTTAAAATTGGTGTCCATCTAGAGGATATAAGTTTTGTTTAGAAATTATTGCAAGGAGTTGAAACAAAGATTCAGGTGCTTAGAAAGAAATTGAAGTTTCCTTTCTATGGATTCAGAAGTAGCACAAGTGGAAAAATAAGAGGAAGCATTAACTAATGAACTCTTACAAAGGAATGATGAGATTTCCAAGCTGAAAAAAATGAATTCTATTTTACAATAGAAACTTGGCTCTTATGTTTATACTATCCTAGTATAAACAGATTCTAAAGACCCAACTGACGACTAGAATAATGACTAAACTTCAAATATATGAAAAAGAAATGAAGAGATTGTGATAATTCTTTGAAAATCATAAAAGCCACTGAAAGGGAATTGGCCACGTCCAAGGAAAATACTATGAAGTACAGAAATGACTCTCATACCACTTCACAAGAAATCAAAGAACTGAAGGAAAATGTGAAGGGAAATATGTCCCTTAGTCAATCACGGTAGATTCTGTGGAATGATATAATTCATAATGTAAGAAATATTTGGGAATCCTTATCTATAGTTGAAGAGGAGAAAATCATTATCAGAGACTTGGAAAATTTGATTACTACTAACAAGCAAAAATTACAGCAATGAACTCAATTTTCTAAGAAAATGATTGATTTACTTAACTCAAGATCTTCACATCAGTTAAGAGACTTAGGAGTTGAAGATAGAACTAAGTATGTCTTAGAGATAAATAAAATTATTGTGAAAAAATTATACGTGAAGACAACAAAGACAAAAATTGATAGAGGTTAAAGAAGCTGTAATGAAATTCAATACTGATTTTGATAAGAGAACTAGAGAAATTTTGCCATCATGTTGGGACCAATGGGGAAATTTATTACCCTAGGAGACCTATTAGACTTTACTGGTGGAGGCCAAGAGAAAAATTAGTTCTATTCAAGAGAGAATAACAATGTTGAAGGGAACAACGATTGTGAACTGTTTACACAGAGATTTCCAGCTATTATGGTAACGAGAACCCTTTTTGTTGACAAGCCAACATACAACAAAATTAAAAACTTCAGAATGACAAAGACTATATTTTTCAATAGTCCAAGTTGATACACAACTATTTTGAAGAAATGAAGGGAATGGATGTCACCAATAGCAACAAGTGCAGAATGTGGACCTTGAACTGCACCAAAGTCCCAACTTACTTAGTGAATCGATGCCACCTGTCATGCAACAATATTTTTCAATATTTATGAAATGATGTATTTATGTTTTGTTCTTTTAAGAATGTAATGTTTGAAAAAACAAGGAATTTTGAATTAGTTTAGGAGGTTAACAATTTTGGTAGTTGGCAATTTCATCACTGTCCCTTTTTGAAATTTTGTATAAAAATCAATTTAGAAGGAGAATTGAGGGTTCCGAGTTTTGGACCTAAAAACCATAAACTACTTTTATTCTTAATATTCTTGTGGATTTGAATAAATATTTCAAAGTGATTCCAGACACTTGTTGAGTATGATATGTGCTTCCTGTTATCTTTCATCTTATATTTTTCTTATATATAAGAGAGTAATGAATCTACTAGCCTTTAATTTTACAATCTGCAAAATCTGATTCCTGTGAGTTAAAGTTAAAAGAACCTTAATTATGTGCTCCTCTTTTCTATATTTCATTCCATGTTAACTACATATTACTTCTAAATTTAAAGATAAAAGATTCCATATTAAGCAACCTGTTGTTAAATAATTTTCATTATCTTTTCTCACTATGATACCATTAAAATTGTATTCAGCATCAGAAGGCCACTTTGAAAGATTGCTTTTCCCATAGAAGACTAAGAAGCACTACTTTTATAATTATAATTTATAGGGTTTTAAAACAATGGTACAAAAAAATTATTTCGTCACAATTCTTAACAAATGTCTTGGGCACTGACCTCTCCTCAGCTAGAGGTTGTGTTCCAAGTTACAACATTTTTTGGCATCATCTCTAAGGATTGGAGACAAAACATTATTTTTCCTTGGGTTTTTCTTTATAGTCATTTCTTTGTCTGGTGAGCAAAGAAAGTTTTTAGGATGAGTCTCTCGCCAAGAAAACAATCCTAACTCCAAAAACTCCTGAAACAAGGTGTGATACGTCACAACAGAAAGCTCCTATCTTTTCTGATCCAATGAAATTAATTTCTCGAAGAGTTTGGAAAGAAAATTCCTTAGTAACTCCAAACCCTACTATATTTTCTCCTGGTACCAGTTCTGTTCCACAATTTCATAGGACATTTCATTCAGAAGAAGTTGTGAAGAACCTTGACTTTTCTCAAGAAATTGTATCTTCTCATCAGAATATTTTTCCAGAACCCACATTGGAAGGAGAATCATTTGAGTTAGTATCCTTTCCTTTTCCATAAATCGAAGAGATTAAAAAAAATGATTTTTTAGTTTTATATCAAACTATTTCTATTGTCAATCAACCAGTTTCTATTTCTATTATCCCACCTCAATCATTTTAATTCCAGGCAGGAATCACTTCTATACCCCTCCAAAATTCAAACATGGCTATCCCAGCTTTTCTTTTTAACATATATGCACCTTTAAATCTTCCTCAACCAATTAATGTTATGCCTCAAAATTATCTTAAGTTTTTGCCCATGTTTATAGGGGAAGATGAAGTAACAACAAAGAAACATGTTTCCTCTTTTTGTGCCTTTGCTGAGAATTTAATTGTTGAATATCTGGATGTAGTGATGAGATTATCTGTGCAGTCACTGCATGGAGAAGAAAGGAAGTGGTTGAAAACATTTCCTACTAATTCTATTAATACTTGGGAAGAATTAGAGAACATTTTCACACAAAGATGTGGTGAAAAGAAGGATCATAGTTATTTTCTGACTAAATTGAATGTAATTAAAGGAAAACCAGAAGAATATGTAAATGAATTCATTTAAATATTTAATAAATTGTATAATAGTTTTCTTACAAAAATAAATCCACCACCTGTAGGAGCAAAGGTGGTGTTTGGTTTTATCTTGAGGGAGAGGAGATCTCCTAATTTAGACCAGATCTAGACTAATGCACTAGAAATTGAAGCAAATTTATCTGTTGCAGGGAAAATCAAACCAAAGGAACAAGTTGAAGATAAGAGCAAAGGAAAATAAGAAGTGAAGGCTGCTAGGCAGCCTAAAGATCCTCATGAACAAAAGCTTGATGAAATGAATAGAGTCAATATGAAATCTATCCAATAAACTAGTGAAAATGGAATTAGAAAGTAAAAACCCTCCAAGGAAGATTCAACAAGGACAAAATATAAATTTTAATCCCCAATTTAGGAGGCAACCACTGTAAATTATGCAAATGGATAAAAAGGACTAGGATAAAATCCAACCACCTCTATATATCAAAGATGAACTAGAGTAAGTAGTGGAGGAAACCTTAAAGAATAGGAAAATTAGATTTCTATTTTGTATGAGGGGAGGGAGAAGGTGTCATAAATGAAGATTGAAATTTGCAATTTCAAGTCTCTCTAGATGATGAAGAAATTGAATAATACTATAAGAAGTTTACAGATTTTATGCAAGCACAGTTGCATAAAAAATATTATCTTAGGTCAAGAAAGAGATCAAGAGTTCAAGACATTGTAGAGGATCAAACCATCACATAGTTCAAAAATGATCTCCAAAACAAGTTGATAAAGGAAAACAACAGATGAATACAGTCCCAACAAGACAATTCAACAAGGGGAAGTTCCAATAGTAAGCATGATTCAAGGATGTTGCAAAGATTTGTTCAATAACCCGTTGTCAATTATCGGAATGTGTCAAATGAGAACAATGAAAGAGGGTAATTTTTTTAATTTATTAGAATTATAAAAAATTAAAGTTCCAATTCCTTTGGTTGAGTTAGTGAAAAATCCTACTTATAAAAAAAAACAGTCTCCGATTTCATAAATCCCTCACACGATAATCACTCAACATATGCAGTCAATTTGCAGGAGGAAAGGCCATTGGTGATGTTTAGCCCTCATGTGAAAGAAAAATATTCTTATACACCTCCTTTTTATATTTCACTTCTTATGCGTACTTTTATTCTTCATAACTATATGTTGGATTCGGGAGCCTCTCATAATCTAATGCCTCTTTCAATTATGAAGCAACTAAACTTGAAAATTACAAAACCTTATAAATACCTTTATTATTTTGATTAAAAAAAGGTGAAATGTGTGGGATTCATTAAGGATTTGTTGGTTTCAATGGCTCAAATTCTAGCCATAGTATTGTAATGGATGTGGTTGTTGTAGATATTCTAGCCGGTTTTGGAATGTTTCTCTCTAGATCCTAGGGAGCCAAGATGGGAGGAGTGCTCAAATTGGATTTCACATATGTTATTATTCTAGTTTTTGGTGGATAAGGGAGGAGGTTGTATCGAGAGACCAAGATTGTAAATACTATCACAAAGGAGGGTTCAAGTAATTCTATTGTTTATAGTCATGAAAAGGATGACATTTCCTATTTCATGTTACAAGAATCTTAGGAAATTGCTGAAGACATGTAAGTGCAACTCCCTTCAACAATTAAAAGTATAGAGCTAGTAGTAAATGGAGTTTGGAAGTTGTATTTTGATGGTGCATATTCGAAAGAAGGGAATGGAGTTGGAGTTCTTCTTATTTCTCCAAGAGGTCATATTATTCCCTGCTATTATAAATTAGACTCCGAGTCTACTAATAGTATCATTGAATATGAGGCTTTGGTTCTTGGTTTACAAGCTTCAAAAAATCTAGGAATACAATGTATTTATGTTTTTGGGGATTCAGAATTAGTGGTTAAGAAATTGAAGAATCAATGCCAAGCCAAACATCCAAGGATTAAAGCATATAGGAATGACATATGGGATTTAGTGGAAAATTTATTTTCTACCTTTATGTTGATGGTGTTGGATCTACCAAAATTTAGGGGATCTCCCTGGTATGAAGTCCCAACTAAACGTCACACAGTTTGGTTTAGAAGTCCCATATGGTATGATAGCCCGATCGCCATTATATTAAGGATTTGCCTTAGCTCTTGCTTGTCAGTGCATGAGAGTGTTCACTTTGTCTTCAAACATTGAGGTTCACATGCCTTGTGAGCGTTTAGTGTCACTTGTGTCAAGGTTCTTTCACTATAGAGGTAGAGGGTGAGAGTGAGTCTCAAGTTGAAGGGGAATAGTCCCAACTCTATTAGAGACACACAACACAACAAGACATGCACAGCTTCCGACAGAGTAGTCCGCATCGATGGGACAGTCACAAACGCAATGTGAGCAGATAGCATGTACAACACCCAACAGAATAGTTCACATGAGTGCGACTGACATTATAACAAGTTTACAAAAATGTGTCTGTCGAGTGTCCGATGGAATAGTCCACACGGGTGAGACAACATTAACAACTGATACAACACATTTCCAATAATATATGTACTAAAACAACCAAAATAGTTCAACTGTCTTAATACAGGTTAAAGCAACATGCATTACAAGCATCCAAAGAATAGTCCTACAAACGAATATAATACATGTTTGAAAACATGCTGGCCTATTAACAGGCTTCTGTATTAAGAAAAATTTCCAAGACACATATGTACACCATTACATCACTAACCTCGATAGCGGGGCATTGGAGCTACTACTCGCTCCTCAAAGAAAAAACTACATATTATATAGTCTATGTGGGAGGAGACAAGGTGAAAAGTCTTTTGCATGTACAAATGACAGGTATATATAGCTAGGGGTGAAACTGACCCTTGTATGGCCCACAATAGTGATGTGTCTGAGATGACTCATGACATGACTCGAAATGACAGTGCCAGTATGTTCATGATGATGGTGGTGTCCATGTTGAGTTGCAGTGCTGCTAAGTGATGATTGTTCTCTTGGTGTATAATAGCTTCACCTCCACATGGCGAGGTGTGCAGAGTCAGACATGTATATGTAGTTTTCAGGCTGAGTGGGATGTTAGACAATAGGAGAATAATCCAAGAAAGCTGCACAATTTTCAGGAGGATCAACACGTCAGCTGACAGAGGGACTCATTGACAAAAATGCAAAAATTTAGGGGACAATGCACTGATAGGCACCAGGTGCCTATCCATCATGTCTTCGCAATTTCTTCAGTTAGTGGAGGCAGGAATGTTGACATCTTTTGCGCATTTTTTTGGAGTGATGCTCGGGGTCACTACCTGGTCAAAGTCTCTGATTGACCAACAAGAGGCTTGATAGATTGGCTTGTGGGAAGTGAAAATTGAGATGGCTTCTTGGGCAACTTTTGTGTTGTTCTGGGTCACAGTTAGCCAGGTTGATTCCAGGATTACAAAGTGCAGACAGTCTGGGAGGCAACCTCAAGCTCTGTGCAATTCTGGGCAGTAGTACATGATTTCTGAGGGTTGAGACTACGCAGTGCAACTCAGTGGAGGTCCGACTGGTGGAGGGTAGTTTGGTTGACAAATCTTTAAAAAAATGGCTAAGTGTGTAAATGAGTGAACTCATGCATGCATGACCTTGTGAACACACACTCAACATGACTCAACGACAAGACTCCTCGAACCAAAAAGACAACATACGCTCAATGTGACTGACCAATGGGTGCGAGCAACAAGTGCAATACTTGTGATAGATCATTGAATGACCGTGATGACACTTGTGTGAAATTGCATAAAACTTTGTGTGTGAGTGCGACAAATACTTATGTAGCTGACACAACTTGTACACATGAAGGCAAACATTCAACATTTCCAGAACATGACCGCAAGCATGACACTGTGACCAACATGCTAAAATATGTCCGGTGAACATCCAAGCGAGGAGGGTGCAAAGACTCAACACAATCTCATGGGATGAGCCCAAGTGTTTGCAAACATCAAAGAAAAAACCAAGGAAGGCTCTGAAATTGGATGTAAGCCAAAATTTTGGAGAGTATTGTAGCCGCTACAACACTTGGCAACGCACTGGTTGAATACCAACTTCTCTATTTTGGTCCATTGAAAACACATGGCCTTGGTCTATCAAGGAGTATTGAATCGTTGTGCGGGTTACTTCTGATTTCCCACTTACCCCATGGATAGACATGGTTGACTTTTTTTCAACTTGGTCAAACACAACAAGTTTGAGCTTGATCACAATGTTTTGAAATTGGGAAGGGTAGTTTGGCTCGCGACTTTGAAACTTTCAGAGTATAAGTCATCTCTGGTGTTGCTCTGCTGCTAGCAGGCCTAGACAATACCCCGATGGAGTCACGCAGGAACAGACACATTGCTCCACTTCCAGCGATCCTAGTCAATACCCTGGTGGAGTTGCATGCTTCACCTCTTTGCCCAGGAAGCCTTTCTCTTCTTTCACCTTTGTATTTTTTAAAAGAGGATTGTGCATAGGCACTTATTTATTTTTGTGGAAGAAGAGGGATCCCGGCTTATTGAGTGTAGAAGAGGTTGTTCCTTCAAAGAAGCATGTAAGACCTATGACATAGGTTTTTCTCATTTATTTTTTCACCTTCTTTGTTTCTATTAGTTGGATGAGCTTGAACACGTAGAGAAAAAGGCTGAATACAGGCATGGGGTTTCCTAGTGTCGACATAGGTTCATGGTTGGACCAGATATTCCTTTGTAGATGGCTCATATTTTTCATTAAGACTTCATCAGTTGAAGGTTATAACCAAGAAAAGAGAATACAAACACATGAATGGACAAGTGTTGTAGTGTCATCAAACTATTTGGATCTTAGCCACATACTCATTCAAAAGCCATAAATAAATAGAGGGCAGCACTTATTGCAAAAAAAAAACCATGATACTAAGCAAACAAAACAAAAAGGAACAAAAATAGTAAAGCAAATCGAAAAAAACAACAAGCAATAAACAGACTATGTACATGGTGTGGGGTGGGACGCTGGCTTACTGAAAGTAGTGTTTGAGATCTTGGCCAATTACAAGAAGGTTTTTAATCCGCTTGTTAAGTGATTGTAGATGGTACATGTGTGGGTCAAGCTTCTCCTAAACAATGTACAAACCAATTTGCAGGGACTGGAACTTTGTATGCTTGGCTTTGTCTTCATGGGATTTGTCCCATTTCAAGACCAAGTCACCCACATTGAAGTTAGCATTCCCTACAGACTTCTTTTCAAACCATCTCTTGATACGGTTATGATGGAGTGTGAATTTTTCTTTTTCTTTAATCCTTTCTTCCTGCAAATTGTGATGTGTATCCATCTTATGTTGAACTAGCAGACAAGACTTTCCTTGGGATTCTTGGGACAATTGGAGTGTAGGAAAGTAGATGTTTGGTGGAAGGATGGCTTATTTCTCGTAAACTAGGAAGTATTGTGAAGTGTTTAGAGAGGGTTTGGGTGTTACATGGTCAGCCCATAAAGAATTCATCAAAGTGAAGTGCCAGTTACGCTGTTCAGAGTAAATGAAAGGTTTTCTTGATAATGCAAATAACATTTTTATTTGTGGATTTAGTTAGTCCATTTCCCTGCGGGTAGTAGTTAGATGAGTGTTTAAGCATGATACCATATTGGAATGAAAAATCATAAATATTTAAATATGAAAAGTAAGTTGCATTGTCAAACAAAAGTGATATCAGAATGCCAAATCATGTGATGATGTTCTATTGGTGGAAGCTGATGACTTCCTGGTCATTCACTTGCCTAAGAGGAACTACTTCTTTCCATTGCATGAAGTAATCTATAGATGTCAAGATTTATCGGTGTTGTTTTGAAGAATGTGGAAATATTTCCCCAATGATGTCCAGGCCACATTGTTGGAACGGTTCAGTCACTGCAATAGGGTGAAACGGGGTTGTTGAACTTCGTGTTCTACTAACGCATCGCTGATAGACTGAGCACTTGTGAGCGTACGCATGCGCATTTTTGAACAATGTGGGCTAGTATAAATCAACTCGCATAACTTTATGTGTAGTGTTATTTCCTGTGAAGTGGCCCCCGGATGGTCAATCTTGTAGGTCATGCAAGACCTTCTCTAAATGATGTGCCTCTAGGCACCTAAGCAAAATCGCATCACTGTGCTTTCTGTAAAGCACTTCGTGCACCAATTGATAAGATAAAGCTTTGAGGCGTAGTGCCCTCTTTTGTCTCATGGAGAAGTGAGAAGGTATGGTGCCATGCTTAAGGTACTGGCACACATATTTTTACCAAGAGTTTTTAGATGATGTGGGTGGTGCTCACTCTACATCATACATCTCAATTTCTTGCTCCCAACTAGTGAGACCTTCTTCTTCCTCTTATGCATGGGTTGATTCCTCTGCGAGTTTGTAGAGACCATGACACTTGATAGTGTGAACTGGCTTGATGTTAAGATCATACTCTTGCAAGCCTGTCATCCAATTCACATGTCTTTCACCCAGCTCTTGCTATACAAGCAGTGATAAGACTGCTGGGTGAGGCACATAGACTATGCAATGGTTCTTCAACAAGTAGGGTTTGAATTTTTTTACTACCTTATACACTGCGTATGCTTGTTTTTCAATGATGGGGTAGTTGAGTTTGGGTACCTGCATGCTTGTGCTCATGAAGGAGATGGGATGTTCGTCCTTCAGCTCATCCTTCTAAGTGAGTACAAGAACAAGCGAGTTGTCAGAGGTGAAGGTGTATAGCAAGAAATATTTGTTAAAATATGCATTGTAAAGTGCAGGCACATCTACTATAGCCTTCCTGATACGGGTGAATGAATTATTTTCCCTATTTCCCCATCTATAGATTGCATTTCTCTTAATCATGTATTGCATAGCTTTCACTATATGTGCATAATCTAAAATGAACTTTCGAAGGAAGTTTATCTTTTCCAAGAAGAACTGCATTGACTTCTTGTTGGCTGGGTGAGGAATTTCTGTAATGGTTTGGACTTGGTCCAGATTAACCTTGATCCCAATTTTGGCAATGATGTGCCCAAGGAGGTTCCCCTCATACATCGAAAAATATGCTCTTTTTGGGATTCAAGGAAATCTTGTATTTCCAACATCGATCGAATATCTTCTTCAGATGGTGTATGTGGTCTAACCATTTTCTAGAAAACAAAGTCACATCATCAAGGTACACCACTACACTCTATCTGATGAGTATCTAGAAGGCGATGTCCATGGTGCACTAAAAAGTTGTGCCTGCATTCACGAGCCCAAATGGAATCCTCCTCTATGCGAATGTACCCCACTTGGTACGGAAGGCACTTTTTAGTCTATCAGGTTCTCCTACTAGAACCTAGTTATATTCTGAAAAACCGTCGAGTAAGGAAAACATTTCTGCCCCAGATACTATCTGTAAAATATGCTTCATTAATGGCACAGGGTAGTTGTCTTTGTCCAAGGCACGATTCAATTTTCAGAAATCAACGCATAAGCAGATCTCCCTAGACTTCTTATGTATAGGAACAAGGTTAGAAACCAATGTGGAATGACGAACTCTGTAAATGATTCATGCATCCAATAGATTGGTCAGCTCTTTCTGTATGAGGGGTTCAAGTGATGAATGTACTTTCCTCAGCTTCTGCTGAAATGGCTTGACCCCTTCCTTGATTGGAAGCACATGTTGGATTATTTGTGTGTTGTATGTTTTTAGATCATCATATGTCCACGTGAAAACATCCTGGTACTATTTGAACAAGTGGACAAAGGCTTGTCGCTTTTACTATGTGCAACACATACCGAGATTAATGAACTTCAGATCTTGTTTTGCTCCCAAATTTATTTGTTCATGCAACATGGTGGAACTATAGGTTTTGCTGTTCCTTGGCCCCTAAAAGTTGTTTTTCAAGTCATATATCCTTTCAAGAGATATTACACCCTTCGGGATGAGTTTTCCTTTCTTGTCATTAGTTGTAGCTTGCAAAGACTTCTCGTGCTCATATTTGTCAATCGTTGTATCCTTGAAGACATCAATGTTGGCCATGAAGTGCAGTATTTGTTGATCATCATCAAAAACATGTAGATTAGTTATGTTATTAGAGATAGAAGGCTTATACAAAATTTCAACAGTAAACCTATCCGTAAGTGGTGAAATTATAGCGGTTGCATTTGCTAAGGCATCAACAGTTGCATTATGTGTTCTTGGCACAAAAATGATATTGAATGCTTGGAAATTAGAGATTAGTCTCCATACCTCTTTCTGGTAACTTTTGATATGAGGCGGCAAACAATGTATGGCGTTACGTACCTTTCGTACCATGATTTTTGAGTCACCTACCACTTTGAGCGCGGAAACAATTAGACTAATGGCCTTGTGCAAGCCCATTACGAGTGTTTCGTATTCAGCAGTGTTATTCATGCACTCGAACTCCAAGTGACTAGAGATAAATGTTTCCTATGATTTAGGTCTATCAAGACACACCCAACTTCAGATCCATCTTGTGTCTTTGATCTGTCAAAATAAATGGTCCACAAGTCGTTTGTACACAGACCACTTGACCTGCTTATACTACTACTAATACTACTACTGTTACTGCTACTAGTGTTACAATGTATTGTACAGGTTTCAATTCCATCATTCAGGCAAGGAAGGAGATCCAACTACGTGTCTAGTGGGGTTGGAGTTGGTTGTGCAAGATAACATCCTAGTTGTGTTTCCAAGAGGCAGTTGCTGAACATGAGTTCCACGAAAGCCAATAGTTCAGTCTCACCATTGATGGGAGTGACATTGTGTCTCATGTATCTCTCGGATAACAACTGGATCTGATTTATTTTTCCTTGGTAGGGAAGCCACAAGTGTGACCAATTTGTAGAAAATTACCCATTCAACTTGTTGGACTAGTCTCTGCTGAGCAGTAAGCCAATGCTTCTGGTATGTCCACAATGACAATGTTGATGCACTGGTGAAATTGGCCGTCATGAGATAATCGTATGATCACATCCCAAAGTTCACCAATGGATGGTACACACATTAGATCAAGTTGGATGATTTACGTAGATTTCTTGATCCATTGCGCATTGATCTACTTGGAAATGGAGAGCGACATGACATTGGCTGATGCGCCATAATCAACCAAACAGTTTTGAACATTGCAGTTTCAAATGAAAGAAAGAAAGGAGGGCAAATAGAGTTTGCTTCTTCCATCCGGAGTGTGTTGAGCCCAGTTATGAGTGAACCAGGAGATGTGCTTGCTCCCTTGCTTGTAGAGGTTGTGTTGTATGCGGATGTTTGCCCCAATGTGTGCAACAGAATATCCCGCTAACCCTAGATCTTAGCTAAACCGAACAAAGAAATATTTGCATGAGTTTTCTTCATATATCCCACAATATTGTAATCAAGAGCGGGTAAACTCACCGAGATCTCCGGGGTTAGACTCGTGTTTGTATTGTTTGATAGAGTGTTTTGAATTTTACCGCTCATGGACGTGCTCTTGTTCACATCTATCTTCTCGAGATTACTTTGTGCTTTCTTCTTTTGGAGCTACCTTCCTCAACAGTTCAAGCCTTTCTCGTATCTCCCCAATCATAGGGGGAGCCCCTTGATTTCTAATATTGTATCGACCACTTTGCTTTGGGGGCTTCTTCTTAGTGTTGGTTTTCTGTGTTTCTTGTGAGCATTGATACATGTTGATTATCTACCCAGTGTTAGGTGCCTCATTAGATGCAACATCTTCCTCATCGTCTTCGTCTCTCGATTGATACTGCACATTGTTTACATCATTTAGCATATGATTTCATATCAAGTCTACAAATCATTTCTATTCCGAACAAGTCCCTTCTAGATGAAGGTCTTCATGGAATGAGAAAAAATCTTCGTTCGCACACAGTTCTGTCTGGAACATTGAGTTGGATATCTACGTAGTTTTAGCTAGGAAGTAGTTACTGCCTAATGACATGCTCCCTTTATATTGTCTGGGATGCTGGCTATTCGCAGATGTCTCGATCGTTCATTGTTTTAGTTCAGATACCTCTGTTGCCAAGTTCTTGACGAGATGATTATGGGTTTCAATGTCACTTTCTTCCTTGCCTTTACCCTTTCTCGCTACAGCCTAGGGCTTCCTCCTCGAATCTCTGGAGTCTTTTGCCGATTCATCATTCTTGATGACTCCAATCGTGAGTAGCTCTTTTTCCACAACAATCGCCTCTTCACAGTTCTCTAGTAATGTTGGTTTCATAGCTCGCTTGACGAACTGCGCAATACTGGTTGGCAGTGAAAATGTATAATAGTCAATAGTGATGGAGTCAGGAGGTTTTATGTCAGCTGCAAACTTCTTCAATATGCGCAAAAACCTCTGATTAAAACTTTTACCTTCTCTTTTGACTCCATCTTTAGATTTCCCAACTCTTTGAGCAACATAGCAGGAGTTTTGTCATCAACAAATTTTTCGAAAAAATCCTTTTGAACATACCCCAGTTATGGATGGAATGGACAGGAAGGATGTGATACCATACCGTTGCATGACCATCCAAGGTACATGGAAACAATTTTCATGCAATGTCATTGTGTCATACCTCGAGTGTCTACAATTGTAGGTAGAAATTTTCCAAGTGGTCTTCTCCCTTCACTGTTCTATCAAGGTCATGCTTTGTCAACATCCTCTCTGAACGCTTTGGCATCTTTTTCTAAGCACACGGTAGAGCCAATGGTCCATGAGCCATCCATTAAAATTTTTTGTCAGCCATGTCTTCTTCTTCATCATCCTCCTCCTCTTCTTTAGAATTTGATAGTTCTGACTCTGAGTCTGTTCATTCGTCTCCACCTCTGCCTCCTCTGTTGCCTTCCTCTTCAACTCCTGTATCGAAGTCTGAGCCCAACATCACAAAGTTGTCTTGTTCTCCCTATCGAGCGACTGGAGGTTCCTCTCCATTCTCAACATCTTCTCCCATACCTTCAATCGTGGCAAGAACTACTTCTTCCACCGATGATACAACAACTCTTGTGGGAGTCGTCTTTGGCTTCTTTGATGCGTATGGAAGATCTTGTATTCCTGGGATCATTTTGATTGCTTTGGAAAACTAACGGGTGATGGGACGAATAAAGTAGAGGGGATGATAAGAAATTTCGTGTTCATGTCTAGGAGGTGGGGAGTAACGAACTTCAGAGTTACGCATAGGTGAGAGGGAGTGCGAGTTATTGCATTGACCAGATGATTGATTATTAGGAGTGAGAGTGCATTCAACCATAAATAACTGGAGGCCTTCCTTCCAGTGCCAAAAATGTTGATAGTGCTAGACCCGCCAACATTCAGGGCATCTCCCCGGTATGAAGTCCCAACTAGACCTCACACCATTTGGAATAGGAGTCTCATCCAGTATGACAACCCAGTTGCCATTATCTTAAATATTTTCCTTAGCTCTTGCTTGTCAGCACATGAGAGTGGTTTAATTTTTCTTCGAATAGTTAGGTTTGCATGCCTAGTGAGTGCTTAGGGTCGCTTGTGTCAAGGTTCTTTCATTGTAGAGGGAGAGGTTGAGAGTGAGTCTCAAGTCGAAAGGGAATAGTCCTAACTCTAGTAGAAACACACAACATAGTAGGACATGCGTAAATTCCAGCAGAGTAGTCCACACAGATGTGACAGCCACAAACACAAGGTGAGCGGATAGCACATCCAACACCTAGTGGAATAGTCCACACGACTGCAATGGTCGTTATAACAAGTTTACAAAGATGAGTCTGTCGAGTGTCTAATGGAATAGTCCACACGGGCGAGACAATGTTAACAACTAATACAACACATTTCCAATAGCATATGTACTAAAACAACTGAAAGAGTTCAATTGTCGTAATATAGGTTAAAACAAAATGCATTACAAGCGTCCAAAGAATAGTCTTACAAATGAATACAATACATGTGTGGAAACGTGCTTGCCTATTAACATGCTTCTACATTAAGAAAAAGTTCCAAGACACATGCTACACCATTACATCACTAACCCAAACAACAGGGCATTGGAGCCACTTCTCGCTCCTCAAAGAAAAAACTACAGACTCTCAAGGCTATGTGGGAGGAGCTAAGGTGAAAAGTATTTTGCATGTACAAATGAGGGGTATATATAGCTAAGGGTGAAAATGGCCCTTGTGACTATTCGACTTCCCTCACCACTGTTTGACTTATATGACTCTTCAACTTTACATCAGGGTCTCTTGGACTTACACGTTACATTACATTGACTACAATAGTATGTCCCACTGTGGCCAAGATTACTAATGACATAACTCGACATGACAATGCTGGTATGTTCATGCTGATGGTGGTGTCCATGTCGAGCTGCGGTGCTGTTTAGTGATGAGATTGATCTTGGTGTATCACAGCTTCACCTCCGCATTGCAAGGCGTTCGGAGTCTTCGATGGTATTAGTGTTCACTTGATGTTTCACGTGCATGTATCCCCTTCAATGGTACTTGACATTCTTAATGTGTTCATCCGTTTGCAAACAAGTCTCCTAGCATGCTCTCCTTGTTCATCTCGTTCGTCGTCACACCATGTCTCATCCATGTACCTCTATCTACAATCGCTCATGACAAGACAACATCAAATCCAGAAATATCCTATTCTAGCATGATGCATCATCTTTCGTTTTAGGGTGCAAGTGATTGGAAGAGAGGATAATGCTTTGAAACTATGCATAACACATTTCAGGCCGTGTTGCAGGCTCTGGAGCACTGCTAAGGAAAATTATGCAGAGGCCACTAGGAGGCTGAGATGAGTAGTCTGGAACAACAGTGACATTCTGTGGGATCTGGCTCAGCTGGGAGGTAGAACTATGCATTTTTTCTAGGGAGGCAGTGCAGGTAGTAGGGAGAACACTGGTAGTGAAAACTGTGCAGATTCTGCGAGGTGGCTAGTAGCGGGCTATGGGAGCTTGCTGGCCAAAATTGCGCAGAACTGAGAGGCTGGCCTATAGGACATGTCTGCGCATTTTTCAGGTTGAGTGGGATGTCAATCAATGGGAGGACAGTCCAAAAAAACTCAACAATTTTTAGGAGGAGTAGCAGGTCGACTGATAGAGGGACTGGCTCACAGAACTAAGCAAATTTTGGGGAAAGTGCAGTGACAGGCATTGAGTTCCTATCCCTCTTCAATCAGTGAAGGTGAGAATGCATAATATGTTCAGCATAATTTTTTAGAGGAGTGAAGCCTGGGGTCACTGCCTGGTCAAACTCTCTGGTTGACCAACAGGAGGCTTGATAGATTGGCTTACAGCCAATGCAGATTGAGATGGCTTCTTGGGAAACGTTTGCACTGTTCTAGGTGAAATACAACTAGGTCGATTCCAGGATTGCATAGTGCAGACTGTTTGGGAGGCAGCCTCAAGCCCTGCGCAATTCTGGGTAGCAGTATATGCTCACTGAGGGTTGAGACTGCATAATGCAACTCGGGGGAGGTCTGACTAGTAGGGGTGGTCTAGTCGATAGATCATCAGAAAAATGACTAAGTGTGTGAATGTGTGCATGCATGACCTTGCAAACACACACTCAACATGACTCGATGACAAGACCCCTCAAACCAACAAGAAAACATACACTCAATGTGACTGACCAACGAGTGTGAGCGACAAGTGCTACACTTATGTAGCTAGATGACCATGATGACACTTGTGCGACATTGCATACAACTTTGTGTGTGAGTGTGATAGATACTTACATAGCGGACACAAATTGTCCACATGAAGACAAAACTTCAACATAGCCAAAACATGACGTTGTGACAAAAATGCTAAAAGATGTCCGGTGAACGATCAAGTGAGAAGAGTGCAAAGGCTAGACACGAGCTCATGAGATGAGCTTGAGTGTTCACAAACATCAACGAAAAAATCAAGGAAGGCTCTGAAATTGGACGCAGGCCAAAATTTTGGAGGATGTTGTAGCCGCTAGAACACTTTAATATACAGTTCCTACCTAGGGAAGGCAATAGACTAGCTGATTCATTTAGTTCCAGCTAGTACTTTTAAGCCTCCATTGAATCCAAGGCTCAAGCATGAAGTGGAAATTAGGAACATACCTGTTATTCGAGATAAAATAATGTATTGGCAGGTGTTCGAAGATGAATAACAGGTTAAAATATTTCTGAAAATGGTAGGTGAGTTTTCGAATTTGGATATTTACCAAGAAGATGAAACTGAAGAAGTTCAAGAAAATGAATCAAGCAGAAAATTGCTTGTAAAATATTCTATAGGGGATCAGAATATAATGTAGTTGAAGAACAATGTGATACCTAAATATTTGGTACCCTTGGAGAAATTGTTTAATGCTAATGATTGTTGTTGTCAATATAAAGAAAACAGATTTATAATATTATCTTGAAGGCTGCAATCTTGGAACAGAGCAACAACCAAAGATGGTGATATTAACAAAGGATATTCCAAAAGAATTCAAACAGAGGTATGTACATATTTTCAAGAAATATGTTGATATATTTGCATGGTCTTATGAAGACCTAAAGACATATGATCCCAACATTATTCAACAGAAAATACCTTCAATGTCAGGGGTTAAGCCATATAAACATAAATTGTGGCAAATTAATCCTTTGTTGTTTCCATCAATTGAGAAAGAAGTTAAGAAATTATTACAAGCCAAAATAATTGCTCCTCTTATATATTCTGATTAGGTGTCTAATTTAGTACATGTGAGGAAGAAGAATGGGGAAATTCGGTTATGTGTTGAATTTCGTAATTTGAACAACACATAATTAAAGGATAATTATCCTCTTCATAAATGGATCACATTTTGCAAAAAGTAACAGGATCTTCTAGATTATTGATGATTGATGGCTTTTCAGGTCATAACCAAATTTCAGTGCAGCCAAAAGGTCAGAAAAGTCAACATTTACAACCCCATGGGGCATTTTCATGTATGCAAAGATGCCTTTTGGAGTAACTAATGTTGTTGGTACATTCCAAAGGGCTATGGATATAGCCTTTGTAGGTGAAAAGGAGAAGTTTGTGGTAATCTATTTGGATGACATTACGGTTTTGACCAGGTCAGATGAAGAACATTTAAAACGTTTGCAACAGAATTTTTAAAAATTATTAAGGTATGACTTATCCTTAAACCCCAAGAAATCTCATTTTTTTTAAAGAAGGAAAGTTACTTGGTCATATCGTAACTAAAGAAGGGGTTAGGATTGATCCAAAAAGAGTAGAAGCAATTAAAAAAATACCTTTGCAAAGGAGCAAAAAAGAGATCCAAATTGTTTTGGGAAAAATAATTTTTCTTAGAAGGTTTGTCCCAAATTATGCAGAAATTGTAGAAGAAATCACTAACATGTTGAAAAAGGATGCAAAAGTGAGGTGGACCACAACTGCCAATGAATCTTTCACAAGGATGAAGGAAGATTTTCAAGAATCCCCTGTATTGGTGAGTTTTGATTATGAAAATCCTTTTCAAATATTTTCATTTGCTTCTTCTCTTACTCTTGCAATAGTACTTCTACAAAGAAATGAAGAAAATAGGGAGCAACCTGTAGCATTCTTCAGTCGGGTATCAATGGATGCAGAGCTAAGGTATAATATTATGGAAAACCAAGCCCATGCTTTAGTAAAAGAACTAAATGATTTTAGAGTTTATATTCTTTAGTCTCAAGTTACTGCTTATGTTCCTAATGCTGGTGTCAAAGATTTGTTGACTCAGAGTGATAGTGAGAGGAAAGTGGATAGCAAAGATCTAAGAGTATGATATGGACATCAAACCAGCTAAGCTGGTAAAGGGACAAGGACTAGAATTTTTTTTAATAGAAGCTAATTATCAAGCTATGGGAATGTATTTTTTGGCCTTCAATTTTATAGTTATGAAAAATATGATTCTTGTGAGTTAAAGTTAAAAGAGCCTTAATTATAAGCTCCTCTTTTCTATATTTCATTCCATGTTAACTACATATTTCTTCTAAATTTAAAGACAAAATGTTTTGCATTAAGCAACCTGTTGTTAAAAACTTTTCATTATCTTTTCTCACTATACTACCATTAAAATTGTTTTCAACATCAGAAGGCCACTTTGAAATATTGTTTTCCCATAGAAGGCTAAGACACACTACTTTTATAATTATAATTTATGGGGTTTTAAAACAATGGGACAAAAAAAGTATTTCATCATAGTTCTTAACAAATGTTTTGGGCACTAACCTCTCCTCAGCCAGAGTTTTTCATCCAAGGTACAATGCCCATTAAAGTGTTTTTCCCAACATTCATCTTGGAATGCGTGTCCCATGACCTTGTTATTATTTTATTTACATGGAAAATCAACCAAGTGTTGTTACAAATTTTATGTTCTATGTGTAATTGTGTTTTTATTCATTTTTTTCTTTCCATAGAATTTTTGTAGAGAGGTCTTGTGTATTTTGTTATCAGTTTGATCTCATTAACAGTTGCAAGGTTTCAAGGATTTTCTACATGGTATCAGAGAAGGAAACGAGATAGAGACCAAGTTCCTTGATCATATTCAAAGTGCGTTGGAGAGAATATCAGTTAGTGTAGGAATTATACAAGTGCAATAATGATGTTAGTCTATGGTTTGAGGGCAGAGCATGCACTAGAAGGGACTTCAATTTTTTTTTGCATGGAAGGAAAAAATAACGGCTATGTTAGATGATAATGGGGTTTTGGAATGCATTTGGACTGATATTCCTAAACCTGTTGCATCAAGTGCACATCAATTGGCTCAATGGAAGAAGGAAACTGCCAAAACTAGGAGGATGATCTTAGAAGGAGTTAGAGACCATATTGTTTCAAATTTCCATGGGAAGGAAACACCATTGTAGATGTGGAAGGCCCTTACTGATCTGTTTAAAAGTAGTAATGATGCTAGAAAACTTGTTTTAAGGGATAAATTGAGGAACATTTTAATGGGAAAGAATGAGACCATTGTTACATATCTATCCAGGTTTTCTCAAGTGAGGGATGAACTTGGAGGTGTTGGAGAGATAGTTCCACCAGTAGAGCTTGTGAGCCTTTCTCTTGGGATTCACAAGTCTTGGCATAGTTTCTAGGATGTAGTGAATGGTAGAGATAAGTTCCTTGATTGCTAGAGGTTGTGGTCATACCTTATGCAAGAAGAGATAAGGAGGAACACAAGGAATCGAGTCTCACATGGGGCAAAAGATGAGGAGAAATTTTCTTTAGCTGGTAAAGATAAAAATCCAAGGGTGAGAAGGCCTAAGGAAAAAATTGAGTCTAGTCAAAATGGAGGCAAGGAAAAGAAGTATCTTAGAAAGATCAAGTGTTTTCATTGCCATGTGTTTGGACATTATGCTATAAAATGTCCAAACAAGAAATATAGTAAGCATGTTGCTACAACAACAAGAGGAAAATCACTCTCTTCTTAGTTTGAATTGGATTTATCCTTGATATCTTGCATAGAAATATCAATTCAAGGTAGAGTGTAGTACATTGACTTAGAGGCTTCATTTCACATGATAGGGGATAAAGATATCTTATGTAGTATGGAGGAGAAAGACATGCAATTCCATATCAATATTGGAGATGATGGAAGATACTTGATGATATGATAATCACCCTATGAGTGACATCAGTTGAAGATTTTTTAAACAAAAGGTATTACAGACTCATGTGCTAGTGTGTGTTCTATGTTATCTAAGCAACGGATCGATCAGATTGCCAATACACTGACATTTTAAATGGAAAGAAAACAAAGAAATGCAGCAAGAAACCACAAAGACACAAGCAATTTTAATGAGGAGTTCACCCTATTCTCCAGGGCTACGTCTCTGATCCAGCTTTCAGTGGTGGCCTTGTTTTATTGTGTCTTTAAGTAGAGAATTACAATGCAGAGACTCAATGTGAGTTCTCCTGAAGCATGTTTTACTTGGCAGGGTGGTTCTTGGATTTCCCAAGCCACTAGAGTACATAGTCTCTTCTTCCTAGCAGCTCTGTGACCTTCTGGTCCACAATGGTAAGAGCCCAACGTGGTGCTTAGCCTGGACAGATCCCTCTATGTGGTGGCTGAAATCTCTCAAGCTCGGTGGTGCTCGATGCTACCACTGGTAAGCTCAACCCTATATCTCTTCCTACTTTTCTCTTGCCTAACTGCCTTCTTCTCTGTGTATTCCTTCCTCCTCTCGGGATTTTGGTATTTATGTCTTTTCCCTTCGTCTCTCGGACTTCACTTTGACTTGACTGTGTATTCTATCTCTATTCATGGCTTTTAGCCATTTGTTTCCATGCTTGTTCGTCTCCTCTTCTGCCTCTGTCAATTCACCTTTTGCGGCTACGCTTGGAGTTCCCTGTTCAGTGTCAGCATGAATGCTCAGGGAGTGGCTATGTGTCCTCATCTGAACAACGCCAGCCTGCTTGTTAGTTTGTTTCTTCAGTTATGTCATGGATGTGTTCTTCCTCCACTGTGGCAGTCAAACGGATTCCAAATCCCTTTAGAACGCAACTTAATTCCTTGTCGATTCTGCTTTCTCCATCGGGCGGAATCTCAACCGTCTGTTCTGGGCTCCTCCAGATCCAACGTCATACGCACGTTCCGCACAGTTGGCATGCTCGACCGATAATGCGCAATCAACGACAATTTTCTCTCACCTCTACCGCCACACGCCGATCGTTGAGTGAGATCGCTCCACTTCCTCCAAAACCATTTACCATTTGAGGGTGCCCCGATCAATACTACTAGTTTCTAGAGTGCAGGTCCCGCCTTGTATGATTAGCGCTTTTCGTTTCTCTGCCCATGGTTCTTCGGCTCCCAACGCATCCAGGTGCTTAAGGCTTCTCCATTTTGGCCTTGTTCACCCAGTGATACGCTAATTGTGCATCAAAAATCACCTCCTTTTCCTAATTCGGGGCTCCCAGGGGCTACTTTGACCTCCTGCGCAGTCTCCATGGGCCTTGGTCAACGTGCTTTGACTGAGGTCCTCGTCATTCCACGTTGGCTGCCATTGCCACTGGTTCAGGGTGTTTTTGATCGCTGTTTTGGAATTTTAGAGATTCGTCCCGATCTAATACAGTCATGTTTATTTGCCAGTCTTTAATGGATCCAATTCAGATCACAACCTTCCCACTAAAAGAGATTTTGGACCACCAAAAGTTGGTTTTATTCAAGCATCGACTAAGTGAGGACACTGTTGTCTCACTTGCCCAATCTCAATCCACTTCGCATTGATCGGCTTCGAACCTTTAAGCCCAATCCTCAGGTATTCCACTTGTCCACTGCGCGTCATCCTTACCTTCCTGTCTAGCACTGTGTCTTCCCATAATTCATTAAGATATTTATAGTAGGTCATCAACAAAGGGTAATTGACTCTACTCTTCAGGGTCCTCAATCATTGAAGGTTCAAACAACCTCAAGAAATCTGTGTTCATGACTGAGTAGATGTGCATGTAAGCTGGTAGATCAAGGGGAAAAGCATTTTCACCAATCTTCTCAAGTATCCTGAAGGGTCCATACCTAATAGGTTTTATCTTTTTACTTTCACTTTGCATCATGTCCTTGCTGATATAAAACTAGACTTGGTCTCCAACTTGAAAACTATGCTCCATTTGATGCTTATCATGCCTAGCCTTGTACTTGGCCTAGCTCTTTTCCAGTTGTTCCTGTACTGCCTGGTGGATCCCCTAGATCTATTCAATGAACCTAGTTGCCTTGTCCACATCACTGTGTCTATCAACCATGGTATCTTTACCAAAGACAAAATCCAAAGGAGTGGTATGAAACCAAGATAGGTCTCAAAAGGAGATCTCTATGTAGAAGAGTGTTTGGCTCTATTGTAAGCATGCTGCACATAACACAAGTGTTCATCCCAAAGCTTAGGGTGTTTGCTACAATATCCTCTCAATAACTGGATCACCGTCTTGTTAACTACTTCTGTCTAGCCATCTGTTTGTGGATGAAAAGTTGTACTTTTCTTTAATTTGGTGTCCATTAGTTCCCACTGACTTGACCAAAGCTTCCCCACAAATCGGGTGTCTCGATCAGATACAATAGAAGTGGGTAATCCAAAATGAACCATACATGTTCAAAGAACAATTTTGCAGTTTGTTTAGCTGTAATCTGTTTACTACAGGGTATCAAAATACACATTTTGTTGAACCTATCCAAAACAACATATAGATAATCATGTCCTTTCCTAGATTTAGGCAAAGCTCCAACAAAATCCATGGAAATGCTTTCCCAAGGGTGAGAAGGAACTGGAAAGGGAGTGTACAAGCCTAGTTTTCTGTTGCTGGGATTGCTTTTTGCACACATAGCACATCCCTTTACATATCTAGAAACTGTCTCACTCATTCTTGGCCAATAGCAGAACCTTTGCAGCTATGCAACTATTTTACTTACCCCAAAGTGACCTGATATCAGAGAAGTATGTGCTTCCCTAATTATCTTTACTCTCTCAGTTTGTGGAATGCAGAGTTTCCCACAATGATATAAGAATCAGTCCTTTATGTGATAGTCCAATTCTTCTATTCTTTTGCCTTGACTCAAAGTTGCATATACATCTTTAAAGTCCATGTCCTGAGCATATTGTTCTATGTAGCTTTCATACAACACAGAATTATGCTTAAGTATGGTAGATGCATTTATAATGGGTCTAGATAACATGTCTGCAACCTTGTTATGTATGCCCTTTTTATATCTGATGACTAAATGAAACTGTTGTAGAAAACCCATCCATCTGTAATGTATGGATTGCTGCAACTTAGTTTGGGAGTGTAGGTATTGAAGTGGTTGATGATCAGTATGTATTATTGTTTCCTTGCCCATTAAGTAATGTTTCCACTTTTTAATACTCTGAACTAATGCATACAATTCTTTATCATATGTAGCATAGTTAGCTACTGCAAGATTAAAAGTCTCAGAATGATAACATATGGGTTTACCGTGTTGTGTCAACACTACTCCCATGGCATAGTCACTAGCATAAGTTTGGATCTCAAATGGTCTTTGTAGATCTGACAATGCTAGTATCAGTGTTGTACTAATCTTTTCTTTCAAGGTGTCAAAGGCTTTATGTTGTTTTCCTCCCCACTGAAACACCTTGTTCAATCCTGTCAAGGCATGTAAGGGAGTTGTAATTGAGGAAAATTTTGAAATGAAGTTCCTCCAATATTGTGTTGCTCCTAGGAAGCTTCTCACTTCTGTAGCAGACTTGGGTTTAGGCCAGTTTACACTGATTGCCACTTTAGAGGGATCTATTTTCAATTCACCTCCCCCTACTATGTGACCCAAATAATTTAGAGAGGTTTTGCCAAATTCACATTTGGAGAGTTTAACATAAAGTTTTTCTCTTTTCAAAAAATCTAATGCCTGCTTAACATGCCTTAAATGTTCTTCCCACGTTTTACTAAAAATCAGAATGTCATCCAGATACACAATAACAAAATCATCAAGAAAAGGTTTGAGTACATCATTCATTAATCTCATGAAAGTA
>APFE030454010.1:31028-61767 GCA_000404065.3 Pinus taeda | reverse complement strand
TCTCATCTCTATAGAAAATAGCCTTTCTATCATACAAGTAAGGACTTCCTAAAACAATTCCACATATATCCAAAGGAACTACATCTAACTCAACCTCATCTACAAATGCTGACCCAAAAGGAAACATGAGTTTGCACTGTCTAGTCACTTGTAGTTGCGCTTTATCATTCAACCATCCTAATGGGTATGGTTTCTTATGAGGTGTAGTTTCTAATCCCAATTTCTTTACAATTGCTTTAGAAATTAGATTTACTTATGAGCCACTATCAAACAAAGTATCAATCTTTTGGTTTTTGGAAATGACTCAAATATGGAAAAGCTCATGTCTTTTTCTATCATGTTCTTCATCAATGACAGATTGAGCAGAATTACTAGTAGATGCTTCAAAATTCTTACCTTTTATACCTGTGGCTGCAATGATTATTTCACCTCTCGAGTCTGACCCCAAATCTTTTTGAATAGCTGCAACAGTCTTCTTCTTCTTTCCCTCGGACTTCTTAGGCCTCGGCTCTGGATGCAGAATCCAACAGTGCTCATCATCATGCCCCTCCTTTTTACAGTGAGTGCATGAAGCTTTGCCTTTTTGTGCAGTGTTATCCTTCCTTGCTTTCCACTTCTGCTTTCTTTTCTCCTTGCTCTTGCTTACAGTGGGTTGGGATAGTCCCCCAACTTCTGGATTTCCATTCTTTCCTCTAGCTTCTAGATGAGTAGCTTGTACAGATACCTCATCTATACTAGTGGGATTAAACATGAGGATGGTATGCCTCATGTAGCTGTGTAGACCACCAATGTATTTCAAAAGAGTTTCTGGTGAGTCTAATGAGATACCCAACATCAATGCTCTCTTTCTGAACTCTTGAGTATACCCTTGCACACTTTGCCCTTTCAACTGCCGAAGAGTTTGCCAACTCATCATGGCATGTTGCATGTAGGCCAATGGATAGAACTGCTTTTTGATTGCAGCAACAAATTCACTCCATACAGAGATGGTCTTGCCATGCTTATTCATATCAGCTTTGGTTTTGTCTTCCCACCAAACCAAGGCAGTTCCTCCTAGGCATAGGCTTGCTAGCTGAATCTTACTCTTGTCTGAGTCTATGTTCTGTACCCTGCAATATACATCAATTTGTCTAATCCAATTGTCCAACCTTTCAACATTTAGCTCTCCATCATATATAGGAAAATCAACTTTAACATCTAGTTTAATCAAAGATGCTTTCTTATTATGCACAGGGCTATTAGGAGGTGTGAGAAAGCTTTCCTCTTTCCCTTTCCTTTTGAGTGTTCATGGGAATGAGACTCATCTTTGTCTTTATCTTGTTTAGAGCTTGATGAATCTTCATCCTTATGCTTTCTAAAGTCCCTATACATTTCTTCTACCATAGACTTTATAGCTAGGAAACTTTCTATGAATTGAGGGTTTGGCCCCATAGAACCTTCCTCTGACATTGTCTTCCAAGGATAGACTCTCCCAATTTTAGGATTAGTTTCCACCAACTCTCCTCCTAATTTGAACTTTGATCTAGTGAGCATTCACAGCTAAACCAACACAAGCTTGTCTAACCTTACAACCTACTGCTCTGATACCACTTGATCTGATAATCACTTGATGAGTGACATCGGTTGAAGATTTATTAAACAAAAGGTATTACAGACTCATGTACTGGTGTGTGTTCTGTGTTATTTAAGCAACGGATCGATCAAATTGCCAATACAAAAACATTTTAAATTGAAAGACAACAGAGAAATGCATCAAGCAACCACAAAGACACAAGCAATTTTAATGAGGATTTCACCCTATTCTCCAGGGCTACGTCTCCGGTCCAACTTTCAGTGGTGGCCTTGTTTTATTGTGTCTTTAAGCAAGGAATTACAATGCAGGGACTTAATGTGAGTTCTCCTGAAGCAGGTTTTTCTTGGCAGGGTGGTTCTTGGATTTTCCAAGCCATTGGAGTACACAGTCTCTTCTTACCACCAACTCTGTGACCTTTTGGTCCACAGTGGTAAGAGCCAAACTTGGTGCTAAGCTTGGATTGATCCCTTTATGGGGTGGCTTGAATCTCTCAAGCTCGGTGGTGCTCGATGCTGCTGCTGGTCAGCTCAGCCCTCTATCTCTTCATGCTTTTCTCCTGCTTTACTACCTTCTTCTTTGTGTATTTCGTCCTCCTCTCGGGATTCTGGTCTTTCTGTATTTTTCCTTCGTCTCTCGGACTTCACTCCGACTTGACTGTGTATTCTGTCTCTATTCATGGATTTTAGCCATTCGTTTCCATGCTTGTTCGGTTCCTCTTCCGCCTCTGTCGATTCGCCTTTTGCAGTTGTGCTTGGAGTTCCCTGTTCGGCGTCAGCATGAATGCTCAGGGAGTGGCCACGTTTCCTCATCTGAACAGCACCAGCCTGCTCGTCGGCTTGTTTCTTCAGTTACGTCGTGGATGCGTTCTTCCTCCACCGTGGCGGTCAAACAGATTCCAAATCCCTTTAGAACGCGGCTTAATTCCCTGTCAATTCTGTTTCCTCCATCGGGCGCAATCTCAGCCATCCGATCTGGGCTCCTCCAGATCCAACGTCATACGCATGTCCCGCGCGGTTGACTTGCTCGACCGATAACGTGTGATCAACGATGGTTTTCTCTCACCTCCGCCGCCATGCGTCGATCATTGAGTGGGATTGCTCCGCTTCCTCCAAAACCGTTTACCGTTTGAAGGCGCCCCAATCAATACCACCGGTTTCCAGAGCGTAGGTCCCTCCTTGTACGATTAGCACTTTTCGTTTCTCCTCTTGCGGTTCTCTGACTCCCAACGCGACATAGTGCTTAAGGCTCCTCCATTTTGGCCATGTTCGCCCAACAATACGCTAGTCTCGCATCAAAAATCACCTCCTTTTCTTGATCTGGGGCTCCTAGGGGCTACTTTGACCTCCTGCATTGTCTCCATGGGCCTCGGTTAGCGTGCTTTGACCGAGGTCCTCGTCGTTCCACGTTGGCGACCATTGCCACTGGTTCGGGGTGTTTTTGATCACTGTTTTGGAATTTTAGAGATTTGTCCTGAGCTGATACAATCATGGTTCTTTGCCAATCTTTAATGGATCTAATTCAGATCACTTGACCAAAGGATTTGGTACAGTGATATTTAAGAGGGAGTCTAGTTCCATTCTCCATATCAATAATGTGATGTATGTTCCAAGATTGAAGAAAAACCTTGTCTCAGTAGCAACCATTGAAGACAAAGGGTATGATGTTGTATTCAACAAAGGGATGACCTACCTCAAGATTTCTACTTCAGTACAAGTCAATAAAATTGGTGTCAAGATCAAGAACCTCTATGAATTAGAGGTTGATGCATGTGCAGTCTTGAGAAACAAGGCAACGAGTACCCAGAGTAGAGATTTGTTGGTTGAGAGAGAGAAGGATAGAACTCTCAAGATGGAGCCTTAGTCAGTATCTCAATTTAGTCTTAGATAGTTGGAGGTTGGGATAACTAGTAGGACGATGATGAAGACCATAGCCTAGGGTGAGTGGAGGCAACCACTCAGTCAAAGACTTCTAGTATAGGGAAATTTTGAGCCAAGTGGGTAGAGGATTTGGTTAAGGGAGCTCAGAACAGAGTTGAGTCTCCTAGCACCAAGAAGAAGACACCCAGATACATAAGGTACATGGATATTTCCAGTTCATAGGGAGCACTGCAACAACAGAGAACTTGGTAGAGCTAAAGACAAATCCAAGTGGATGAGGTTCTTCCCAGAAGCCCTTATTTTCTAAGAGGGAGCATTGAAATTGTAGCAAAGGAATGTATTCTTTGAATTGTGCCTTAGTCAAACATGCCAATTTGAATTTAATCTCATAGATGCTTTAATTAGTTTCCGTTTAACATGTGTGATGTGACCTGTTATTAGGTTATAGTCAGTTAATTCGAATTAGATGGCATGCAATGAGTTGCGGACTATTTGATGGCTAAAATTAGCTATATATTGGAGTTAACTCTAGTGTATGCCAAATAACTAATCTCTAGTTTTAGAATAGAGATAGTTATGAGTTTAGTTGGGTAGTTGACTTTCTATTAACTCAACTTACTCTTAGTTAACTAGTTGCAATTGCTAAAATTAGCCCTAGTAGTTCATGTAGTTCAAATTGCCTATTGAGATTGAATGAAGGTAAAAATTGTATTTATTATGGTACGCATGTTTTTGTGGGAAGAGCTTGAGAAGAAAATAGATAAATTCTCTTGGGAATTACGCAAGGAAATAAGGGAAATTCCTATTTTTAAAGGGAAAAATTGTGCTAGGAAATATGAGCTCCTAGCAGGGCTTATTTTTCCTAAGTGTTTGGTAAGCCTTGAGATAGATTTTATCAGTATTGCAAGGAGCTCCAGGCTTGAAGCAGATTCTATGTAATAGATTAGATTTCTTAGTTGATTTAATACACACAAGGGGGGTTTTTCCCAGTTGGGTTCCCTAGATAAATTTTGTGTTCTATGTGTAATTGTGTTTCTATTCATTGTTTTATTTCCACATAATTTTGGTAGAGAATTCTTGTGTCTTTTGTTATCAGTTTGATCTCATTATCAGTTGCAAGGTTTTAAGGATTTTCTACAATGTGGATGAATAATTTTGTAACGTCATATTGTGACGTTGGATAAATTACAATGTAATGTAACACTGTGACAATGTTTATCACATTATAACATTCAATAGATTTATGTACCATTCTGACATCGGAACATGTTTGATTATTAATATTAATAGGCAATTATGTTTGGCTGAAGTTGAAGAGTTTTGACTATTAAGCATAGCCGAACATAGTTGAACATAGTCAACCACATTATTAAATGTGGTTGGCTAATTTTCTAATGTCTCATTGTGACATTGGATAGATTGCAATATAATGTGACATTGTGATAATGTTTGTCACATTGTGACAATGTTTGCTACATCACAACAATGTTTATCACATTGTGACGTCAGTGATATTTTTTGACCATTCTAATGTCACATTATTATTATTATTATTATTATTAGTCAAATTTATTAATATAATCTTGTTATTATTGAACAATTTTAAATCTTGATTGTGACCAACCAAGGATGACTTGAGCTAACTAATGTTGACAATGCTTGACTTTGGTCAACCATGGTTGGATATAATTATATATGGTTCAGTTACATTGACTAAGGATGGCTATGACTTAATAAGGTTGACTACTATTAAATACAGTAAACATAGAGTTGACCAAGTTTAATCATGGTCAATAATTTAAACATTGACTATAAAAGTTGACTTTCTTTGATTGTGTTTGAGTAATGTGTTTAACTATATTTGATTAATAATAATAATAATAATAGGTGATTATGCTTAAATGAAGTTGAAGAGTATTGACTGTCAAACATACTCAAACATAGTCAACCATGTTATTAAACCAATATGTTTTAAGCCATATTAATATTTATATTTATAAAATTTTTAAACATTGATTATGGGTTAGCATGGTTTAACCATGGGTGAACATGGTTTGGCTAATTTACCATGGTTGAGTTTGTTTTACCATTGTTTGATAAAATGATTAGAATGTTAAATATATAATTTATTATTAATAATAATCTAGTACTTTTCTATTAAAGATTTAATGTTAATATCATTAATACTATTAATCAATTTTTATAGTGATTATAATTTTTATTTTTATTTTATAATAATTATATTATGTAAGTTATTAGAAATAAACAATAGTAGTTAAATTAGTTATGTATTTTAGATGATTTTACTATGTAGATGGTTGGTCCCGGGGATGGGTGGAGTGTCCACCTGAAATGTTGGACACAATTCGTATACCATTCACACAGTGAAAACCTCTAGAAATAATGTACCTATGATTATGGATGGTAGAAACCTACATACGCATATTATTAATATTATTTATCATATTATCAATATTATTTATCAATATTTATATTGATACTATTTATATTAATAATGGTATTGTAATACAATATTAATTAAAGTATACTTATATTCATATATATACTATACTAATATAATTATTATATATATATATTATTATAATATATATATTATTATATTTTTTTTTTTGGGCAAATGCTAAACTATTTATATTAAAAAAAGAGAAAAAGATATATACAAGAGGTCGAAACCTCTGAGAGCATATGAACAGCTCTCTGTCAAGTTTTCCAACCAAAATTTGTGATTACAGGCTTTGACAAAGTGCCTATTCTCACAATTACAATTCCAGTTTGCAGAATTAAACATAAAGACCTGGAATTTTAACAAAATGCATAAACAAAACAAGGATGCCTATTGAAAGAGGACACACGTTGAAGGTACTCCAGGCGTCCCGGACTGGGCACACGTAACCAAAACCAAAGGCAAGCTGAGCATAGGGGCAAGCACGTTGCTTCCCGAATGGGGCACAGGTGGCGCACGGAATCAAGGCCATAGACAGGCTGAGCGCAGGTGGTCATCGAACCAAAAAACCAAAGGCAAAAAACACTGGAAAATACCTTAATCCTTCCTTTCCTCTGCTGTCGCCTGTTCTTCTGCGTCCTTCTGCTTTGCATCTAGCTGCTCTGCTTCCCATTCAGCTTCCTCCCGTTCAGGATCAGGCACACACTCAATTTCCATCCCAGTTGGAATGTCCTCCAGCCGCAGAATTCCTGGAGGGAGGATGGGATACAAGCGACCTCCAAAGAAGCGCGCAGGCTTCTTGTCTTCTGCAGGCAGCTTCTGAGCTTGGGAATCTGTCTCCTGGTGCTGGGCCAAGTTGGTAATTTCCATATCGATAAGACTACATATTTCGCGAAGGGCTTCATGCTGCTCCTCAGAATGCACATCTGTGTTTTCCTCTTTGAGCTTGCTCTGAGAGGAAGGTTGGTAGGAGATTTCCTCCTGGCTTCCGCTCTGAGAGGAATTGTTGGAGCTTGGCTCCAGCTCCTTAGAAATCCCCTTACCCTTACCATCTTCGTCATCTTCCTCCGTAAATACCACAGTAATTAAGGTGGAAACTATAGGCTTGTTAGTGCGACGGATGAATTTGAACTTCACCGTCTGCACCGAGTTGTTGGTATCTGAGTCGGAACCGTCAGAACCAGGGGAGTTGGGCGAAGCATAAGCCAACGGGGAGACCCACCGCGGGCTCTGAACGCCACTGCCACCAGGGTTCCTGCCATGACGCGGTGAAGCATGACCTCGAAGAGGCATTCTGAACCTGCCAAAATGTAACAGGGTTTTCTGAATTCTACTTTCCGTGAGAAGACGTGATAGAAGGGACCAAATCTCACACTGCTCCCTGCCTCTGAAGCGACTCTGCTTCACTCTTACACTCCCCTTCTCTGCCCACAAACCCACATTTTCTTGCAGAGCAGAGCCGAAATTCTTTGCCTGTTCAGACAGGCCTATCAAACTGAAATCCCCGCGCCCAGACATTCTGGCAGCTTCTACCTTAATTCCTTGGTAGCTCGGGCGATAGGAATGGCATTGAATGCCATTGAATGCGCGTTTAATGAGCTTCATTAATCACAGGTGGGATTGCCTTCGTCCCGATGACTCCTCGTGGCGGTCACGTGGCTAGCTCCAAACAACGTGTCACCCGCATCCAAGTAGGCCTTTGCTTCTATCTGCATATCCCTGTTTGTGATTTCCTGGAAGGTTGCTCGCTCCGATTCTGGAACAATAACCTGTGGGGATCCTTCCTGGTGCTCCTTGCCTTGCTCTGCCCCTAGATTGGCCAGGAAGTCAGCTGCTCTGTTCCCTTCCCGTCTGGTGTGCTTGAATGAAGTGGCTTTGTTGTTCTGAAGCCAAGTCTATAGAGATTCCAGTCTGGTGGCTATCCTCCAACTCCTACTGACCTTCTGGGCTGCAGAGCCTTGCTGAATTTTGGTAGCCATGTTAATTATAATTTGAGAATCTCCTTCCACTATGAGGGGGATGAAACTCTGATGGTGAGCGATTTGGAGTCCTTGCCATAGTCCTTCCAACTCAGCTGCATTGTTAGTGTTCCATCCTATGGATCCACAGTAGACTTTAAGAGGGATTCCCTGAGAGTTTCTTATAATGCCTCCATATCCTGTTATGCCTGGATTTCCTTTGGACGCTCCGTCGAAGTTGAGAAGATAAGTATTTTTAGGGGGAGGAGTCTAGTTGGTGAGCGTTTTTTTTCCCTTCATGATAGAGGTACCTTGAGCTGAATTGGGAGGAGTGATTTGGAATTGCCAATTGTTCCATATTGCCTACTCCTGATTGTTTGAAGGAAAATCCTCCTGGGACCAGTCTTTGATCGATAGAGTTTCCTGAAGGTTCTGCTTGATGATGATCCAGACTTGCTCCAGATTCATAGCCTGATCTTTAAAAACTCTCTGGTTTCTTTCTTTCCAGACATTCCACATTACTGTACCTGGAATGATTTGCCAGAGAGTATTGAGAATATTACATTGATAGGGCTGCTGTGGCCAAGATCGGAGTGTGTTGTTTATATCACCCTGGACTCTAACTTCCTTCTGGCAACGAAAAGAAACTTTCTCCCATATCCTGCGACTGAGGGGACATAGGTGCATAAGATGTGCTACTGATTCCTCCTCTATTTTGCAATTAAGGCATATTGAAGGTCCTGCAAATTTCCTCTTTCTGAGATTGTCCCAGGTAAGAGTTCTGTTGTGCGACAACAACCAAAGGAATGTGGAGATCTTCGGCCATATGGGAGGTTGCCAAATTCGTTCCCATATTTTATCTTTGATGTATTTTCCTTTTATGATAATGTGGTAGGCTTCTGTGGATGTGAAAGTTCCTTTCTCTGCATAACCCCATCTTAGTGAGTCTGGGCCGTCCTCCTTTATTATTTTCCTCTTTTTTAGCTCCGCTGCTAAAGCTGTTTGAACCTCCGCTGGGCCATGGGGTAAGATAGCGCTAGCTTCCTTCCATTCATGATGATCAGAGGTGTTATTAGTTGTCCAGAATTGATTGATCTTTTCCTGTTGTATGAGATCCTGCTTGGGGATGTCTTGAATGATGTTATTTATGCTGGGTAATTGTTGCCATGAGTCTGTCCAGAAGCGTGCAACACATCCACTCTTGACTTCCCAAAAGCTATGCTGTTGTATGAGGTCCCTGTTGAGAATTGCTGAGTTCCATATAGCTGAACCTTTGCTGATTTCTGTCATTCTTGCTCGCTCCTCCAAAGGCAGATTGTTGGCGTATTTCGCTGTCCATATTTGTGCCCATTGGGTATCTGGATATGTTAGCCATTTCCACCATATTTTTGCGCCCATGATCTTATTACTATGTTTAGGATCTCGTAGGCCAATTCCTCCTCCAATTTTTGGGAGGCATGCTTTCTCCCACTTAACCAGTGCCCATTTCTTGTTTGGACCAGAGCAGCCCCATAGGAAGTTTCTCTGTAATTTTTTAATAGCTTTGAGGACCCATTTTGGGGCTGCCAGTATGGAAAATAGGTATAGTGGCATTGATTGCAGGACAACTTTAATTAGAACCATCCGACTGGCCATATTTAGTGATCTATGAGTCCAAAGAGATAGTTTGGCTTCTAAATTTTCCAAAAGGGAGGTCCATGAAGAATGCTTCCTGGCATAAGCGAAGAGAGGTGCTCCGAGGTATTTGGAAGGCAGAGAGGCAATGGAAAAACCGAGAATCCGGGCAATGGCTCTCTGGGTGGTTGGGTGTGTATTGAAGAAAAAGATCTAGGATTTGACTGAGTTTATGAGGGTTCTCGAAGCTTTAGAGAAGAGAAGGACCAGAGAATTTAGAGCGCGGGCTTCTTGGACCGAGGAGTAGCCAAAGATCATGTTGTCGTCAACAAATTGCTGGTGGGAGACAGTGGGGGCTTGGTGGAGGGTGATGCCTTTAAGATCTTGGGATTGAATGGCATTTTTAATACATCTACCCAGGCCTTCCGCCATTATAATGAATAGGAAAGGCGAGAGGGGATCCCCTTGTCTGATACCTCTGGAGGCGCGAAAGGTTGAGGTCGGAATGCCATTTATGAGGATTGAGAAGAAGGCATAGGATATTAGGCTACTGACCCATCGTATCCAAGCATTATCAAAACCAAAAGCCTTTAAAACCTTTTGCATGTAATCCCAGCTTATGCTATCAAAAGCTTTTGAGAGGTCGATTTTGAGGAGCATACCTGGTTTTCTTGATTGCTTGAGGGAATTGATAATCTCATGAGTGAGAATTATACCGTCCATAATTTGACGCCCTTCCACATAGCCAGACTGTTCTGGAGAGATGATGAGAGGAAGCACTGGTTTTAATCGTAATGCCACCACCTTCGATACAATCTTGTAGATGATGTTGCATAAGGCTATTGTTCTGTACTTATCAGGCTTGTTGGACTCCTCTGATTTAGGTATTAAGGCGATGAAAGTTGCATTTAGACCCGGGTACATCCATCGCATGCTGCGAGATTCTTCTACTACTTGCCAAACTTCCCATTTAATTAGTTCCCAGAAGTAATGAAAGAAGTTTGACGTAAATCCATCAGGGCCTGGAGCTTTACCTGCCTTGAGGGAGTTGGCTGCTGTTTCCACTTCCTGAAGGCTGATCGGCTTGAGTAGCAGGGTGTTTTGCTCCTCTGTTATGAGACGTGGGATGTGCCTTGTGATACCTTCTATGGCTTCCACTCGATTTATGTTTGGCTCCTTACTCATTTCCTTGAAGTGTTGTATAAATTCTTGTTCAATCTCTTCCTGGGTTTCCACTTTTTCTCCCTGAGCATTGATGATTTGTGATATATGATTTCTCATTCTCCTTTGGACAGTCAATTTATGGAAGAACTTGGTGTTTTTCTCTCCTTCCTTGAGCCATCTGATTCTGGATTTTTGTCGCCATAAGACCTCCTCCTGTTTCTCCCTTTCTAGAAGTTTGCTTTCCATGTCTTGTTCTTTTTGTACCAGTTCTTCTGTGCGCCCCTCTGAAATGATTTTTTGTTGTGTCTGTTTTATCCCTTGTATAATCAGCTCTTTCTCTTTTAAAATATGGCCAAATGTGTTTGTGTTCCATCGTTTGATTTCGGCTTTGAGCATCTTCAGCTTTTTTTAGAATCTTGCTATTTTTGTAGGCGCAGTTGGGTTGCTATTTTGCCATGCCTTCTGAATGAAATCCTTGAATTCTGGGTGAGAAAACCAGAATGCTTCAAATCTAAATGGTCTTTTGATGCTATTTCCTGGCCGATTCCAATGCAATTCTATTGGCCAGTGGTTAGATCCAGAGAATGGAATGATGTGCGCCGTAAAATCTCCTCCAAGATGGACGGCGTTGTCGGATAAGAGAAATCTGTCCAGGCGGGACGCGATTTGTAGAGAGGCGACGCGCTTGTTGGTCCAGGTGAATAGGCCATTAGCTGTGGGAATATCTATCAGCCAGTTATTTTGAATGAAGTCTTTAAGTAAGGTCCCATCTCTGTTAATCCTGCATCTGCCTCCTTTTTTTTCCTCTGTTGAGGCTATCATGTTGAAATCGCCTCCCAGAATCCAGAGCGGATGTTGCCTACCAAAATTGAGCTGAGATATGTTTTCTAGGATTGCTGCTTTCTGGGGACCTTCTTGAGGGAAGTAAACATTAGTTATGTGGCCATGGATGTTTGTGCCCATAATATGAAAATCTGCCTGTATGAAATTTTTGTTTCCATGTGTATTATTTAGTTGTATTTTCCCTGCATCCCAGAGGATTGCCAATCCTCCAGAGGCTCCTTGTGCATCTACAGTTGTGACTTGTCCTCCTGGCCAAGCTGTGGCTGCGATTCTTTCCAATATTATCGAGTCGCATTTTGTTTCCTGTAGGAACAAGATGGTTGGTTTGTCTTCCATGATCAAATTTTTGAGGAGTTTTCCTTTCCTGGGGCTGTTCAGCCCTCTAATATTCCAGGAGATCAACTTCATTGAGAAGTTTTGGGGTTGGTGTTGAAATATTTGGTGAGTTTGGCATATCTGCTTGACTCCACCAAAACTTCTCCAATCTTGATTGTTCTTTCTAGAGTTGTCTTTCTGCCTCTCTTTTTGCTGTCTTTGTATATAAATTTACCATCCCATTGGCTGCCTGTCTGGATTCCAAGTGAATATTTCTTCTGAGCCTTTTTCAGAATTTCTACTAGATTGTCAACTTGTGTTTCGGGGATTTTATCGAAGTTACCTGTTTTGCATGCTAGTTCTAATCCGAGAAGGTCTAGTTCCCCAACATCGATTGTTTCACTATCGTCTTCCATGAACTGTGCCTCTTGCGTGTTGCCTTCTGCTTCCTTTCCTTTATCCTGTGTGTGGGATGGGTTATCTATCTCCATATCCGGGTTGGACCAGGTCTCTGTGACTGGCTTTTTTTTTCCGCCTTCTTGGTTCTTCATTGATGTTTCTGGCTGGTTGGGTTTGAAGGTTTTTGAGTTCGATCCGGGCATTTCCGGTTGATCTTCTTGCGCTAACGTCTCAAAACTGTTGCTTGTTGACGGTTGAGATTTCGCTGCCGTCTCTGTCTTCCCTTTTGGAGTGGCTGGAGTCTTTTTGTGTCCACGTCTTTTGTTTGTTACTTTGGTGAACCCATCCTGAGTTTGTGGTTCTTGTTTACTTGAAGCATCAGGCTTAATATTTAGAGGGCAGTCTCTGAAGAGGTGTCCCAGAGTATGACATCGCCTACAGCGAAACGGGACGTGCTCATAGTCTAGGACCTGGATCCAATCTTGGTCTTCATGAAATAAGCGTATTGTGTCTGGAAGAGGCTGTTTCAGGTCCATATAGACACAGATTCTGGCATAAGAAGCATAAGTGGTGTATTGCACAGCCTTTGTTTCTTCAGCCACTTTGACGAAGTCACCCAGCGCTGATCCAAGGGCTTTTAATGAGTCTTCCCCCTAATACTCCCATGGGAGTGAGTATAAGCGAATCCAGACTGAAGCATAACTGAGATCTTCAGTATCTGGGTTGAATCTAGCCTTCCATTCTCTAAGGAAAAGCCCTGCCGAGTTGAAGAAGTAAGGCCCGCCTTCGAATACTCTGTTTCTATCTTCAAGAGAGTTGAAAATGGCTGTAAAAAAGCCTTTTGGCCCTATTAAGAGGGTGATTTCTCCCTTGGGCTTCCAAGTTCTGTTTATCCAGTTTCTTAAAGCCCTTTCTGTGGGCCAAAGTCCCATAAATTTGCATATAAGGGCATGGTCTTGCATAAACTGTATACGAGCATTTATACTATGGCCTGGTAGTTCTACTTCTGGCCTGTGAGCTGCCACAGGTTTGCAGGTGGAGGATCTTACCGTATTAGCTGCATTTCTGTTGTTAGTCGTAGTTTCCTCAGCTGTCGTGTTGTGGTCTGAGACGTCATCAGTGGTGACCTCTGGTCCTTGCTGGTTTCTGCCGCCGAGCGGCTCTTTGTTACCCTCCCCCAGCGGGGGGTCCATTGGTATGAAACGCCCAGACTCCGTCCGAGCAGAACGCTGCCACTGTCAGGTCAGTGCGACACAGAGCAGTGCAGCTTGCCGCCGCAGGTTTGAGCAAACCCTAGCCGCTTACCGAATCCATTATCGCCTTGCTCCTGTTCGCCAATCTTCTCTTCTTTTTTAAATGTTATTAATATTATATTAATAAATGTAATGAATAATAATATATATAATTTAATAGTTTAAAAATTTATTATAATATTACATTAGTTTTCCTAAATTTTAATAATGTATTAAAGATGTTAAAATAATATTTTTATATTAAATTAAATGTATTATTATTAATAATGATGATATTTATTATGTTATGTTTTTAAAAACTAATATTAATTTATATAATAATTAGTATTAATATTAATAATATTTAATGTTAAAATATTAGTACCAATAATATATAATAATAATAATGTTAATAATCACCCTGTGAGGTATAGAATAGATGGTGATAAGTTGTTTTGTTAAGATATTTTGTGGTGTAAAAGTCATCAGTTTGAAATTCTATCAGCAAATTCTAATCATGATAAGGGCTAGAGTGACCCAAGTCCGATGCGATCCCTAAGTAATTTTGATAATTTAAATGCCTCTAAATCGTGATTACTTAAACTATAAATTAGGTATATTAATCTTCTCAAAATTCACATTACCTAACAAATAAAATTAATTATTAATATTAATAATTATTATTAATAAAACATTAAAAATATTATAAAAACAAATATAATATTTAAATACAAAACCTCCTTTATATAAACATGAAAATAAATATCATATTTATTAAAACCTCAATGTAAAACCTAAAACCTAATATTATAATGAACCGAATTACAGAATTACACTTGACACAAAAATGTTGAATTACACAATGTTGGATTACACAGTGCTCAACACGACTTGGAAACAAAATGGAAATTTTATTGTTATACAATAATGGAAAATCATGTGACTAGTGGAGACCTTTCATAATCCAATGTACCTTTCAAGAGTGCAGCCACGTTTCAAAATAGATTTTGCAAGTTATGTTTTGAATGCACTTCTCATTAATATGCATTTTTTTATAAAGTGGTGTATTTAAACATATGCATGTTTTACAAAGCAATGTTTATGCAAGTGAATCAAATTTTCATTAATCTTTATACATGATTTATCAGTGATGGCACAACAAATTTTTAATCATAGTTATTATATTTCTAATTTAACTATAGTTTAAAGGCATGAATTAAATATGTAAGGGAGTTATTGTTTGAAATTCTAACTATTGATTTAGAGGAAAGAACGAGAATATTCCAACATCATTTATCATTTATTTTTCATCATCTGATTGGAATTTATAATTAAGAAAAATAATAAATTACCCACTTCCATAAGGGGTGCTTATCCGTGTAATTATTTTCAATACTTGTATAATAATAATAATATTAAAATAATAATAATTAAATAATACGGATTTATGTTTTTGTGTGTAAAGTAATTGGCTTTGAGATGGCAGAAATACTTAAATATGGCTTGAGTAATCATAACAAAAGAATAGAAAGCCCAACAATAACTCGAGATCAACACCGACCGTAGTCCCACACAGCCCTTAACATGGTTGGATTTTTTCCCACAATTTCAAATTAGTGACTTTTACACCAGAAAATGTCCAACACACATGCCTTATAACTTCTACTCTATACCTTGTAAAATTATAAGTATATATTAAGTTTACTCATAATAATAAATGTTTATTAATATAAAATTAATAAAAACTTGATTATAATATAATAAGTAAACTATTACGAGTAATTCGTCATAAGGCATTCCCTCTGAAATCAACTATCCTAAATGTCTCCGTGTCATAATTTGTATCGTTAGATATTTTGTTAGACAATTGAAATAAGATGATCCATTGATTTGAATGCCATGACGGTTACATACAAACTACTTTCGCTGGGATTCAAACATGTTTATTTGCCGTGCGTCTCGCTTTGGATAGCTAATCGGTTGCTCTCCCACAATCTTGATGCTCTCCATGTCTCTTTGATTGTGTAGTCACGTAGGACGGATAGGAGATGCATCACTTTGGTTCAGTTATTGACGACTTGACTTCGAGGACCGTAGATTTCAGAGCTCTTGTCTAATGGTGGTAATGTTAATTCTTAATACAATGCGAATGTTAAGAAATCTAAACCGCACAAAGAAACCATGAATGAAGGAGTCGAGAAAGTTTTGACAGTTTAAGAGAAACCACTTCAACGTAGACAAATCCGCACCCGTATTATTTTCTATCAGACCACTTATACGAAAACTGTCTTACCAATTTATCGTCAACTAATTGCAAGTGGGTTGCGGATAATTGTTTTCAGGTATGAAATAAAACAATTTTGTTTTTAGTGATAGATACAAGAGAATTTTAATTACAATTGTCAAACAATTTTGTTTTCAGTTATGATATAAGAGAATTTTAATTACAATTGCCAATTTATTAATATCACAGTTACATAACTACATGCATTATTGGATAATAATTTGTAGAATGATAATTTGTATCCGATTTATATAATTTATTATTTTTTAATAATGTGTACAATGATAATTTGCATCTAATTTATATATTTTATTATTTAATTAATGTATAGGTTTTTGTCTTTTTCATTTTTGTTTTTTATTATATATAATTTTTTAATTGTTTCATTAAATGTGAAAAATAAATATAATCTTATATATAATTAGTTATGAATTGGACATTCCATAACTCTTTACTGTTAATGTAAATAGTTATTGATGTGACCAAATGATCATAATATGCTAATATTTTTTATTTATCATTATAATATAAAAATTCAAAGTAAGAAAAAGACAATTTTCTCCACATATAATAGGATATCTATAACTCTGGATCTACTAAATGTATTATATATCTATAATTTTGGATTAACTAAGATCCTAGAGGTATTATATATTTTTTTACTTTCAAAGAAGTTTAAATCTCAATAGATTTATTCCTTTCCGAAATTTATAAGATGCATTCTAGATCTACCTAGTGCTGAAAGGAATCAAATATCTTTTCACTGTTAAAAAAGTTTGCACCTCAATAAATTTGATCCTCCTAGAGCTTTAGTAGATCAAGGATTAAGATTGGCATATAAATCTAAAATAGTAATGTGTGTATATATACACCAAAAGTTAAACCTTGAATTATGAAAATATGTAAAAAATAAATAAATAAATTATTTTACTTCCATTTTATTTTCATTTTTAATTTGAGTTTTTACTTATTTTATTTTTTTTATTTTTAGTTTTATGTAATTCGATTAATTCAAAATATTAAACTATTACCTAAAAACATTAAAAAATAAATAAATAAATAAATTGGATTAAAAAAAAGATTAACATAACTGCATAAATATTTTTTTTAAATTTGAATCAAAAAAGATTAACTTAACCGCGTAATTAATTTTTAAGTAAATATTCAGTAATGTATTGGATTTTTAAGTGAGCATGCAGTATTGTTAGTGATCATACCAGTATTTCGTTAACGCAGATTTTTCGTTTCATATTTTCAGCAGAGACCTAGATGCTAGGGTCCCTGTGACCTCTACAGAACTCTCCATCGATGAGCTCAAGCTTGCAATTCAGACTCCATGGTACCCGTGGGTTAATGGTGACGAGGTAAAAGAATCAAATCAGCCACATTAGTTTTACCGATAAAATCCTGATGATAATATTGATTTGATCTGTATTCCCATTAATGGTGCAGGTCGGCGGATACATTGTGATTTACAAGGGTTTGACATTTGCCACTGTTAAGAGGAGCAGTGCATGAATTTCTGGAATTTCAACCGTCCAGGGCGTTAACGTTGTTCAAATATTTTCTGAATGGAAAACCCTTGCCAAATTCATCGGATTGATTAACATTTCTTGCAATAAGGGGAAGACCTCGCCAAAATAATTAGATTTTAACGAATTTGCAATAAAGGGAGGCATTACCAAAACAAACAGATTTGATCGAATTTTCTCTCATTTACGTAGATGCTATCCTCCAATTATACTATTGGCGCGGTACCATCACTGGATTCGGGATCTTCTGTCGTAGCCATTTACTGTGCCAATTCTATGAATGCAAACATCTAACCGTTGAGGAAAATCTCGATCATAATTTAATATATTAGCTAACGCACATGTCATTTCGGAGTTGATGGATAATAAAAAAAATTCAGGTCTGTCGGATCTGATTACATCATTGAGATAGAGAAATTTTTTAATGGTTAGTTTCATTCATTTAGCTATTGAAGTGGATAATTTTCATTGACTTGTTTATTAATTAGCTGATTGAGACCGAGAAATTTTGAACCAGTTTTATCGACAGATTGAGACACAGAATTTTTTAGTGGTCCAAATTCGTTGAATATGTTTTTTTGTCCATTCGAATATGATTTCGTTGTTGAGATTGATCCCCAAGAACATGGTTCGGAGATTCTCATTACTTTAGCTAATTGGAGGAGAAATCGTCTCCTCTACTTTACTTGTTATTGTTGCACTAAAATTGAAAGTCGACTTGTATATATTTTTCTTACCAGTTTTATTTGGTAAAAATATAATTTTATCACTAATATAAATAGTATAATATTTGTGTGGCCTTGCAAGGTCAACTTTAGTTTAGGGTATTGCAAAAGGTATTTTTACTAAATATATTTGTTGCTGGATATTTATTTTAGATCATTGGACAATATTTAATTACTTGAAAAAAAGTTTTAGGAAGGCTCATTTTGGTGGATTATTTGGCAGTCCATGCCTTGAAACAAAGTTTTAGGAAGGCTCATTTTTATGGATTATTTGGAGTCGATGCCTGTCATTCTTTATAAGTATGGTTTTTATTGCCATGTGGCCCTATTATGAGGATTAATTATTTAAACAAACAATTGTATTCTTATTTAATTACTTGAGAAAATTTAATTACTTAAAAAACAAATTTTTAGAAAGTATCATTTTGGCAGATTATTTGGCAGCGGATGCCTTGAAAAAAAGTTTTAGGAAGGCTCACTTTGGCTAATTATTTGGCAGCTGATGCCTCTCATTCTTTATAAGTATGGTTTTTAACTTAGAAACTGGAAGACTCATAAAATGAGCTTGTTTATTACATTACAAGGCACATACATTTATACAAAACTCATTACAGCGATTCACCTATGTTTATTTATTATCTACCTAAATCCACCGACTATAGTTGATGACTCGCTAGATTCTAGAACCTGTACTTTAAACATTCGTTGTATTCCTCTAGATTAATCTAGCTACTGCATTAATAGAGAGTAGTTGGAATTAATACCTTCCAACACTCCCCCTTAATTCCAACTATATAACAAACATACTCTTAATTGATATGCCTGTTGGTCTAAGTCTCAGCTAGGCTTACAACAAAACATTTCATTTTTGCCTTCTTATTAAAGGCTCCATGCTTGTTCTTTTTTCTTTGCTGATATAGTTTCAGCTTCACCTTTCTGGCTTTCCTAAAAGAATTTCTCTGCTCCTTATCAGCAACATTTTCCGGATTGGGATGTAATGCAAGATCCCGAACAAGGTAATCTAATTCATGTTTTGTTGCTTCTTCCTGATTGTCAATATCTGCACACTCAAAAACAACGTTAGATTCAAAACCATATTGATTTTTGTCATCGTGCTCTTTGGAAAGAGCTTTGCTTCTTTCATTTTTTTTTTGTTGGTTGATTCATGTCTTCAACCTCTTTCGTCAATTCTGTTGTTGCAAACATGTTGTCCTGCATTTGATTTGTGTATGGAGGTAGGCAACTCTTCTCACCAAACAACAATTCAGATGCTTTTCATGCATCATATTGAACCAATCATCATGGGATACATAATTGTCATCAAATTTGACTTCATATTTTTCTGCATCACAGGGAATTTCCTTAATATCACATACTTTATTGTTAGTTAAGGACATACTTTCACCCTTAATCCCAAGTATGATGCTTTCAACACAATCGATTTTAGCAACAACACCTTCATCAATTCAGCTTCCTCACTACCCTCCATACTGTATTTCATTTCAAGAATATCCGAAAATATTTTTGCATCACATATTTCACCAAATTCATACAAAATATTAGACAAAATATTTTCATCTAAAGCTGATATGATGAGAAACTATGCTATTGCATTTCTACACTTATCATCCAAATTCATAGAAGCTTCTTGGACAAATTTCCATAAATATACTGAACCAAGCAATCCTTCCATTTTAATTGCCCAAAGCTTAAAATTTTTACCTGAGAAAATTGGCAAAACTGGCATTAATCGCTTCAATATTGCATCAGTGCCTTCAAATTCTTCTTGCTGATTCAAATCTACTGTTGGTTGAAGCATTTCATATTCTTCTGCAACTATTGCCATTAGAGAAAATTCAACTACTACGCTATGCCAAGCCACAAGCTTTTACTCCACAATCAGCACCAACTAAGTCCACACAATAGGCCACACCAACAACATATCAGAAGGCACAATACAACATGCAAGGCAAGATTTCAAAATACACTTTGTGACTCCACACGCAGCAGATCTCATATCAGAGAGAGCGGAGACTCAAAGACTAAACACTACACACAAAACTTCAAACTCAACCACTTTAAACTGAGAGAGCGGAGACTCAAAGACTAAAAACTACACACAGAACTTCAAACTCAACCGCTTTAAACTGAATGTAGGCACAGAGACGTTTTTACTCACTCTGAAATGGGGCAACAGTGCTCACTCTAACAACAGGACGGGATTTTGCAAAATAACATATAGCAGGAACAACTTCACAGTTGTTTCAGCGAATCTGTCGATTTTCGCATCTTGCCCTTATGTTACAGCAGGCGGCAATGGCAGCACTAAGCCTTCAACAACAGATACAGAATCAATATTTGATCACTTTCACACATCAACGCTTCTTTCACTCCTTCTTGGCTTGGAACACATCGCCCAACACCTTCCAAACAGCGGGCACCACCAACAGTAGTTGACGAAGACACAAATCTCCTCCTCAATGTGCACACATTAACAGAACTTGTTCGAACTTCTACAAGTCACGCAACCTCACCAAAACTCCACAATCATCTCTCTCTTGCAACTTGTTTGATTGCATGATGCAAATGGAACTTCAATCAAATTAAAAACAAGTTTTGTTGCACTTTAAATTCTATGTTTGAGATGCATAATTTTTCATGTGACACCATAATTTTTTCCAACACTTATTGGCAATATTAATGGCACAACATTATAAATAGTAATTGAATTTGGAAAGGCCTTGGGTATGATTCCTCTGATATAGATTGTAAATGAGTCTCACCATGTGTATAGTCAAATAGGTCTATGCTTCAATCCTAAGTATTGTGGCATGCAAAATAGACCAAATCCATTATATGAAGATTGTCAAGTCCATTTGGGATCTAAAGCCATTATGTAATCTTTGAGGCTTTTCCTTTTTGTTTTTTTATATGACCACCATAGGCATAATCACAAACAATGCATCCTATTTTGAAGTAGAAAATTTTCAAGGATATGAGGTTTTTTAACTCCTAAATTTGGGTGCAATAAGTGCTACGACATATAAAAAATGTGATTTCTCTTCTTATTCTCAATCCTCTTACTCAGAAGCAGCTCATCCCTCGGCATCCTCTGACCCCCAGAATCTATGGGCAATCAATGATTCATAAAAAAGACATCCCATTAAGACCCATATTTATGCCTTAAGATCCATAGCTATGCCTTACAGCGTTTCCTTTGCAACATCTGTTGCAAATGCTGGTAATATTAATAGTTGAAATTATTAAAAATATATCTATTTTATTAATGTGACGTAATCAGGGACACACAACGAGACACAAAATAAATATTATTGTTAATGAAATATCTTGCGTCCCCATGAAGACACACATCAAAGAATAAAGAATAAAGGGGGTCGAGTCTCAAGAAGGAGCTTTCTCTCTAGCGAGTTGCGGAGAGAGCTCTGTTTGCGAGCTGTGGACGAAGTTATATCGTTGCAGATTTTGTTTGGTATGTTGTGGGTTATTAAGGTTGCGTTGTAGGTTGGGTCTCTTTGTATTATTGTAAAGTTGCGGCAACAAGCTAGTTAAGAGCTAGACCAAACCAAAGTGAAGTTCTTTTATTGAAGTTGAAGTTAATAAAGTGAAGTTTGAGGAATTTTTTTTTTAGAGTTTCCCTTCTCGTTTTATTGTGTTTTTTCATGCATGTTTTTTTTTGAGTTTCATATTGCGAAGTAGACATATACATAAATGGATAATTACACATAAATATAAGTGAAATGGCATTCATGGTTAAGAAATTCCCTTGAGGTGTGGAGAACTAATGTGGTTTTTTCTTAATGATAAAATTAACTTGAGTTTACTAACATTTGTACTATGTCTCTAGTATATGTATTTCTATCACAAGATAGTTACATTATACTTGATGAATTAGTATGCAATCAAATCTGAGGTACAAAGTCATTTCAACTTAACTTTATTACAAATAAATTTAGTTATGTATGCTTGTAGTTATACAATCCCATATATTTCACAATACTAACAATAGTAATTCACAACCATGCACAATACTATACAAATGTGGTGGGAGGGGGAACTCCTAAACAATTCCATAAACTTTATTTATTACTTCAACAAAACTTCATTTCAGTTGGGCTTAGCTTTTAAAAAATCTCATTGCCACAACACTTCACAAATACAATCTTACAATAAAATCGAGTTGCAGTCATTTGACTTACAACCCACAACCATATAAAATTAATACAACTAACTCATGACCCTTCGACCTATTCTATGTCCCGTGACATACAATTCAATACCTATAGTAATAATCCTTCACCCCCCACTCACTACAGTAAAGGGAGCTACTCTAAAACATAATATAGAAAGGAGGAAGTTGAATTTCATGAAGATGGATGTAGTTAAAAGTCAACTAATAGCTATGCTAGATAGTAGAGTATCTCACAAATTTATGAAGGAATATGTGGTTAGGATATTGGGATTGAATTTTGTTCGAACCCATGTATCTTCCCAAGAAGTGAATTTGGAAGGAAGTAGAGTCCTTGGGATAGTGGAAGATATTTCGGTAAAGATGGAAGTTGTTAAGGGAAGGTTGACTTCACTATCTTCAAAATGGATGATTTTGAAGTTGTAATTGGCATAGATTTTATGATTGAGCAAGATTCTATGTCAATACCACACTTGGGGAAACTATTTATTCATCCAAGAATGAAGAAGCCAATGGTTTTTCCTATCGTAGGGGCCATGATGGGAGAATGCAAGATGACAACCATTTGTGTGAGGGAAGGAAAATAGGAAGATAAGGTTCATGATATATTTGATCATGTAGATCCTATGCTCATGGAACACTAGAAGATGATAACAACATTGTCATATGGTATCCTTAGTTTGTTAGATAGGCCAGAGATGATGGATGTCGGGATTTGTGCAGAAGAGTGCAAGACCATTGAAGTTGAGAAGATCAATGCTCATACTTCTACTAATGAAGAGTGTAGAAAATAGGAGGATTAACATGAAGAGAAGGAATATGCTGATGAGGAAGAAGATGTTGACAAGTGGATTGAGAGTTTGCTATAAGAACTAGACCAGGAAGAGGACAAAGATGGAGGGATATCTGTGGACCAAGATGAAACTATTGAAAGAAATATTCTAGGCTATGATGATATAGTTTTGATGAAGTTGATAGAAGTGAGTATGGGTAGGCTTTCCTATGCTGCCAATAAAAAGCACATTATGGAGAAGAATGGAGGGTTCATAATAGGTAAAGTTTCATACACATGATCAAAGGTAATTTTAACTAAAGTTATGTTTTTAAGTGAATTTTTACTTGAGATTTGATTGCATATTAATTCCACAAGTATAAGATATTTATCTCACTATAGAAGTACATAGGCTATAGGTGTAGTCCAAGTGTTAGTAAACTCAAGTTGGTTTCATGAAAGATTTCCCTGGGGAGGTGCAATATTGGTTTTGTAGACGAGCTATAAGTTGTTTTTCACATTATTTTTTCACTCCTCTTTTACAATTTTCGAAGAAGAGTGTGGATGAGTCAACAAGACGAGACATACCAAGCCAATATGAGGCTTATGCAGCCAAGATGAGACATGCCCAACCAAGACGAGGCATGCCCAACCGAATAGGATGGGTTGCAAAGGAAACAAGTCATAACGACAAGGAGTGTTGGAATAAACAAAGATGTGACAAAGTACTGTGACAATAATTTTTGGGTTTCATATGTCCAGCTCGAGAGGAAGACAAGTTGGATTACCCAATCATCGCACCCTTCATAGGATTCATGCCCTTCCACAAAGGGATGAATCATATAAGTAAGAAGAGGAGAGAACCAATTTAAGGTATCAATCAACCTAACCATTACACAATGTTAGAAGAAAATTCACAATGAAGAAGAAGAAAAGTTTGGTCTCATGAAGCATATTGCTCTCTAGCGAGTTGTGGATGAAATTATATTGTTGTAGGTTTTGTTTGGTATGTTTAAGGTATTTGGGTTGCATTACAGGTCAGAGATGCAACATTATGTTTTTTTTATTTTTGTGGGTTGTACACTGAAGAGGTTCAACTTGGTTTTATCATACTTCATGATTACTAAGTGTTGTGGCAATGAACTTTTTGAGAGCTTGGCCCGACCAAACCAAAGTTTTGTTGTAAAGAAGTAAAAAGAATTTTAAGGAATTATTTCATAGATTCCCCTCCCATCTTATTATGTTTTTTTTGTTGGTTTATATTGTTAAGTAAACACACATTCAAGTTAACTATAAACGTAGTTAAGTTTTGAAGTGGATTTATACTTGAGATTTGATTGCATACTAATTTTGCAAGTATAAGATATTTGTCTCACCACAAAAGTACATAGGCTAGAGGAACACTCTAGGTGTTAGTTGTTGACACCTAATCTTAGCGATTAGGTAAATCCGTGTAAATATTGTAATTAGCAAAATAAAGGGAATTGAAGACGAAGAGTTATTGGGATATGAAACCCAATAGTATCCCTCTCCATGTATATATCCATGTTTTATTTTAAAGCAAAAAATTAATTCATTCGTGGAGTTATTTCTGGTCTGACATGGTATCAGAGCTAGCTCCCAAATTAGTTTTTTGTGCTATAACTCCTGTCAGTTTTCTTCCATATTCTGCCCCTTTGTTCTATGCCATATTATCTGCAATATTTTATGCATTCAAATCCCTTGGAGTTGCATTGAACCATCTATTGTGAGCACTAGTTTTTGAAGCGTTGAAAATATTGGTCGCTGATTGAATTATATGTGCATTGAATACTAGTGTGTGGTAAAATGAGTAGCATATGGTGGTGTTGAAGATTCTTATGGATGTTAATGTGAGGTGAAATTTATCCATGTGAACTATTGCACTACTCTGAAAACCATGAATGACATGTGTTGTTTGAAGACTGAGTTGGTATCATGGAAGTCCTTAGAAGCTATTTCCAATCAGAAAACAGAAGGAAGTTATTTTTTCATGCTTCGTAATCTTTGAATTTAATCAGATTTGTTGTGGATATTGTAAGTTGTGTTGAATTTTCGACCTTTTCTTATCTCTTGATGCGGTCATATATATATAAATAAACATTGAGTTTTTTTTTATGAGGTCTGTATGGTATTATTTTGAATATCCATTACATAAATGTCAAGAATCATTCCTTTGAATTTGTTTGTACCTCATAATGTGATGGCTCATATATGTGTATGTTGAATAGTTTAAAAAAAAAGGCATGTAGGTGAGTGCATATGAAGGTTTAAAAAAAAAGGCATATATGGTGATGTTTATGTTATGAAGTGCATTATGGTTCCAATGATATGGCTTAATACATGGTGATGATTAATATATGGTATGGTGGTATATTATGTGAGTAGTAATATCATATGGTGGAGAACTTTCATATTCATAGTGTAGAGTGAAGTTGGTAGCGAGGTTTCTTTTAAGAAGGAAAAATGTACGGTTGGAATTATTTTGCGAATCAAAACTACATAGTCTTTTTTTGATGATGCATTCACTAATCTCCATTGTGGGAGTAGTTCTCTCTATAAAAGAGAACTACCATGAGTGGTCCATAAATATAGAACACACTTTGATTTTCAATGAGTTGTGGAAAGGAGTTTGTGAAGGAGAAGGAGACAATGTAGCTGAAAATCATACCTTAGATAAGGAGTTTTCCATCCATGAAAACAAGAACAACAAGGCCTATGCTTTGATTGTAGAATTAATAAATGAAGAAGCGAGTTGTCAAATTTCACCATTTTCAAATTCCTTTGAATCCTTAAATAAGTTAAATGAATTATATGACTTGCACTCTGAACTTGAAGTTTCTCAATTGATGATTAAGTTGTTCAATATTGAGTTGAAAAATGATGACCCTCTTGCCTTAGAATCTAAAATAAGATCCATTATGCATGACATAAAATCCATTGGTGTTCAAATAGATGTTCCTCTCATAGCCCATGTCAAAGCACCACATCCCACCTATTCACATTATCTTGAGTCATTGCAAGCAAGTGGAAACTTAAGGATATTTCCTTTGACTCCCTTGAGAAGAAGTTTGTTGAAAGAGAGAAGGATTTTGGGAAGAAGACAACTCCTCAGTCTTCTGAAGATGTTGTGTTCCTTGCACAAAAAGAGAAGAATCACACAAAATATTTTTCTAAAGGAAGATGCAGTCAAAGAGGAAGAGGAAGGAAGAATTTTAAAGGTAGGGGGCATACATTTCCAAGGAGAAATTTCAGATCTTCATTTCATATGATGAAATAGAGATGGACATGATGGTTCCACATGTAAGTTTCCTTGGGACAGAATCGAGCAAGAAATAAATGAAGGAAAAGGTAAAACACCAGATAAAGGGAAAGGTAAAGCACCTGATTCCACTCATTATGTTGTGGTACATTGCAACATTGGAGTAACTAAAGGCTTATTCAATGCTACACTTGCTTCTTGGAAATATGATTAGTTGCTTGATTTAGGATCAACTTGCCACATGTCTTTCAGAAGATATTTTCTTTGAATAATTCATCGATAATGTTGATGGAGTTTTCTACTTTGCAGAAAAGTCAAAACTCAAGCCATCATGGCTTAGAAGCATCATCTCAAATTGCCCGGTCTTCTAGACTTTATTCTACATGATATTTTATACCTCCTGGAGTTGAGGAGAAACTTGCTGACTTTGGTCCACATCCACTAGCAAGGACACTCCATTCATATATTTGATGAAAAGTTTGAGGTCAAAAAAACATCAGATCACTCACTTGTCATGACTGGGACAGAAGAAGAAAGACTTATGAAGTTGCAAGGAACCTCTACTCGTGCACAAAACTTCTCATATAGTTCTCAATATGATGAAGGTACATTTCCATCAAGTCTTTTTTGGCATGTTGTATTTGGACATTTGAACTATGACAACCTTCATTTGTTGAAGAAAAATGGTGTTACTGGTTTACCTATAATTCCTAGGAAACTTAATCAATGTGATGCTTGTATCTTAGGAAAGCAAAACAAACAGTATTTCCATGATTCTCATTCCAGAGCAAATAGAAAACTTGAACTCGTTCATTCTGATTTATGTGGCCCAGTGCATGTTCCTTCTGCAAATGGTAATAAATTTATGATGACATTTATTGATGACTACACTAGAATGTGTTGGGTTTATTTATTGAAGAACAAATCTAAAGCATTTGAAGCAGTTAAGAACTTTCATGTGTGGATTGAAAATGATGCACATCATCATATTGGCTCTATTCATACTGATAATGGAAAAGAATACACTTCAAATGAATTTTAAAACTATCTTTTCCGGAATGGGATTAAGCATCAAATAATCCCCACTAGAACAGAGTAGTTGAAAGAATGAGTAAGACAATTTTAAATATGGTAAGTTCCATGATGTTTTTCAAGAATGTTAAGATAATGTTTTTGGATGATGTAGTTCTATGTGCAGTGTATATAAAGAATAGGTATCCATATCATGCTATAAAAAATAAGACTCCTTATGCAATGTGGCATGGGCACATTCATTTGGTAAGGCATCTCAAGGTTTTTGGTTCAACTTTTTATTCCTCGATACCTAAGGAATAAAATAACAAACTCGATGTAAATATTCATAAATATATCTTCAAAGAAATCGTCTCTATGATGAAGTGAATAAGAGGTTTATAATATCTAGAGATGTGATCTTTCTTGAATCTTCCAAGACTAACAATGTTGTTGAGTGGAAATTTGATCGCTTGGATAGATTCAGACATGCAAAGTATTTTCAAGAATATGATAATGAGGTTCCACATCTTGAAGGGGGGATCCATATACTAGATCTATGTGTGGAATCTTATTCTGAAGCAATTTCTTCCCCGCATGAAGCTCCAACCACTCATGACACTTTAAGTTATGTGATTGACAGAATTGGGAGACTAAATCTTGATTCAGCCCCATCTGAGTCAACTAAGCACCTTGGGCCATCTCAGAAAGGTCCTCCAAAATAGTTGACAAAGACACTTGAAAGTGTTCGTCCTAATGAGGTTGGAAAGACAGGAACAAGAAGCTCAAACAAATAAAATGAAGGTGATGTAGACGATCCTAATTCACCTGTTGATGTGGATGTTTCTTATGATTATGAACTGAATTTATCTATAGATTTTTAACCAACTTCCTTCAAAGAAGTCACTTCTCATGATGAACAGAAAGAAGTGATGCAGAATAATATGATGCTTTGATAAATAATGGCACCTTGAAGATGATTAATCCTCCATTGGGAACCAAACCAATAGTCTACAAGTGGATCTTCAAGAACAAGTATAAAGAATATGGCTCACTTGACAAGTACAAAGCCAGGCTTGTGGCAAAAAGGTTTTGCACAGAAGAAGGGGGTCAACTATGAGGAAAATCCCCCTCCACGGCAAAACACACTACCATTCAGACACTATTTTCCTTGGCAACTCTGAATGGTTGGAAAGTCCATCAAATGGATGTAAAAATTACTTTCTTGAAAGGATATTTGAAAGATAATGTTTTTATGTCTCAACCAGAAGGATATGTTGTGAAGAGTTAGGAACACAAAGTATGTAAACTTGTAAAATCCTTGTATGGCCTCAAGCAAGCACTCTAAACCTGGTATGAGAAATTAACTTAGCATCCTCTGAAATTCAATTTCAAACATTATGATATTGATGATGCAACTTCTTTTGTCAACAAAGTTGGAAAAATAATTGTATATCTTGTGGTGTATGTAGATTATCTTTTATGATAGGGAATAAAGAGACCTAAATTGCATCCATAAAGAAATAACTGAGGAAATGTTTTGAAATTACATATTTGGGCTATGTTTAATACTATCTTGGTATGGAAGTAAATCAACGTCTAAATTTTATATTCCTCTCTCAGAAGAAGTACACTGGAGATCTATTGAACATGTTTAGCATGGATGAGTGCAATCCTTTGACTAATCCAATGGAACAAAACTAAAAGCTCACAACCATTGAAGGAAAATAATTTGAGGATGCAATGCAGTATAGATAACTTGTAGGAAGTCTCAACTACCTAACTAATACCACACCTGAAATTTCATTTGTTGTTGGAATCCTCTCCAGGTTTATGCAAAAGCCTTGTGAGGGTCAGTGGTCTGCTGCAAAAAGTGTTCTAAATTAATTGAAGGGAACTCAATACTTTGGACTCAGGTATACACAGGTGGGTGACTTCAACTTGATTGGATATCCTGATTCAGATTTTGATGGAGATAAAGAAACCAGGGTATCTATTTCAGGTTATATTATGATTATTGGATCAAGAGCTCTCTCCTGGAGGTCACACAAATAGTCAATTCTAGCAGATTCCACAACTGAGGTAGAATATGCAGTAGCATTTTAAGCAACGAAGGAAATTGTGTGGATTAGGAAAATATTGGCAAATTTGCAGGAGAAACAAGTGCATTCAACTCCTATTTTAATTGACAACGCTTCTGCAATAAATTTGGCCAGGAACCCAAATTCCATGATCGAACGAAGAATATCAATACAAAATACCATCTAATTCGACATCATGTTGAGGCCATAACATTCCACCTACGAAATTGTTCCACAAATGAGAAGATAGCAGACATCTTCACCAAAGCACCTGGCAGGGAAACATTTGAAAGATTCAAAATGATGCTTGAACTCACCAACATCTCTTTAGATTAAGGAAGAAATATTGACACCTAATATTTTAGATAAGGTAAATACATGTAAATATTTTAATTAGAACAATAAAGGGAATTGGAAGACGAAAAGACCTTCGAAGATGAAACCCAATAATCTCCCTCTCCATGTGTATATTCATGTTCTATCTTAAAGCAAAAAAAATAATTCATTTGTGGAGTTATTGTTGGCCTGACATTAGTAAAATCAAGTTGGTTTCACCATTGAGAAGAAATCATATTGGTGCAACACACCTTGTTCAACCAATTTGTCTTCGCTCGAGTGTACTTGAGTGCCCAAGTCTAAGGGCCTTACATCCTCCCCAACTTCAAAATGTTTGTCGTCCTCAAAAACATGCCCATTGGAAAAATTCTTCACCAAGGCTCAAATATTGTCCCCTTCATCATGGACAACCTTTGCATTAATTATTATTATCAATATGGAAGACCCATCCATCTCTTGATCATTTAAGAAAGTTTTTCTCGCCTTATTGCTCATGTTTATCCTACCAAGAAACCTTCATGAACTCTTCAAATTCTTCACAAACCTTCATCAAGGCTCATCAAAATTACATGACTCCTCCCTACTCTCTCTTTCAAAAGGCAAGCCTCTATGTAGAAGATCCCCCAAAATCTCACGACCATCAACAATCAATCACATTGTGTTGTAATTTCCCCACTTCATCATGGAAGGATATTCCCTCTATCTTTTGGTAACAATGTATCAAGTCACAACTACTATCGTGTCAATCACTGAATCATTAGAGGAATTTTGAGCTCAAAAATGAGGCTCGTAAGGAAAAAGTACAATCAAAATTCACTTTATGAGAATAAATCACATTTTAGGGGATGACATCATCCCCCATGCTTGAGGTGACATTGCTTGAGTTAAAGGTACTTACTTGTCACATTTTCAATGATGGATAAAAGCTCATGGCTAACCATGGTAATGCTCTAAGTACTTTTAAATTCATAAAGTAAAGTACTCGTAATAAAAGTCATTTCATACTTTTTGAATAAAATATTATTATTGTTGTTTCATATTTTTGAAAGAAGCGATGCATATCCCTATACAA
>APFE030454010.1:0-27411 GCA_000404065.3 Pinus taeda | reverse complement strand
CACTCCAAATGATCTAAGGACCAATTCATTGTCATTTACATGTTCTATACTTTTTCTTTTTTTAGAAGTACATTAATATTTTCTTTCATTGTTGCTCCTTGTATAACATTAAACATATATTATTAAGTATATTATTAATGAAAATACAAAAAATAATCATATTGAATATTATTTTTTCATTCACCTTATTCATCATTCCACAATTTTTCTATCAAGACTTTAATCTATTATGCACTTAGATTAGAAATAATCTTATCAACCTTGTTCATTTTGCAGCTCTGCATGACACACACCAACCAATACATATAGCTCAAACATATTAATTTTATAAATAATTTACAAAGGACTTGTCTTCTCTACTTTTTTTGATGTGCCATCACTGTGTCAGACACTATTTTTGTTACTTGAGATCTTTTGAGACATTTTTTTATCAATAAAAAACTTGTAGTATCCAATATAGAAGTCATTAAATATATTTTAAAAATAAATCAAATAATTTTCAGCCAAAAAATCTATGTAACAGATGTGTTTATCTAAATAAACACACTGAGCATTAAATTTTTTAGGCGCACCGTCATGGAAAATTAATTTTTAAACTTAATTTTAAATTATTATGGTGCCATTTGTAAGGATAAACACACTAAAATGATTTAATGGTTCTATTTGAAAGAGGCGCATCAATGTGTTGTAATACATTGAGAACAACGATTAACATACTAGATAGAATATAGAGTGTTCTAATTTGTTGGTTTGTTGCATTACATAGGGAGCATCGGTGTGTCATATTACAAATGCTACATCGTGGAACATATAGCCATTTTTAGGAAATAAAGGAGACGACTGATAGGGTTTGGATCTAATTCAATAATTGATTCGCCTACTTTACATGTCAAATGGCCTATATATAGTAAGTATACAAACCCATTAAGTCTAAAATCCCTAAATTGAAAAACCCTAATTGTAAAGTGGTAGAGGAAGTTAAACCCTAAGATCAAATTTTGCAGGAAGAAGCAAGGGTTCAAGGTAAATATTGATTTTTTTTGTTTTTTATCTGAATTTTAATTAAATTTAAATAGGAAAGCAGATCATAAAATTTTGTACTAGTAAAATCTATAGTAATTTTTTTATTGTACAGGGATTTAAATTTTTTTTCTAAACTATGAAAAAATATAATAGAAAATGTAAAATATTTTAACAATCAAATTTTTTTATTTTTCTATCTAGGGTTTTAATTGAATCGTCATACCTTTCACTTCTAATCTTTCGACGGATCCAAAATATTTTGCAGCTCCACAGTGCTCTCAGTATGTCTCTCTTGCAAATGATATCTCTTTTAATTAAACCCTAACAGAAATTGTAAAACTTTTTATTAGTAAAATAAACAATAAAATTAAAATTTTTTATTATGTTGGTTTTTTATTGAATCAACATACCTTTCAGCTTCTGATCTTCTAAATAGTTACTTTGCTCCAAAGTAGTTTGCTTCTAAGCAATGCTCCTGGTATGTCTCTCTTGCAAATCACTCACGTGAAATTTTGGGTAAAGTAATGAAATAGTGAATACATTTTTACTATTTAAAACCCTTTATGAAATTAGATTTCAAAAAATAAATTGTCAATCATTTTTGAATTTTAAAAAAGGAAAAAAAAATTCGTGCTTTATTTTTTCAATTTCTCCAAATATTGATGCGTTTGATTATCAAGCACACCATCGTGTTTATAAAAAGAGTGCACCGACATTGTTGGGGTGGAAATTTTTTCTATGCACCGACATCATACAATTCTCTTTATTTTTGAAATCTTGAAATGATGCGATTAATTATTTTAACACAGCTATTTGGTTTCTCTTTAAAAGCATCAGTTCTCTAATTATTATAAGAGAACTGAGTTTGTTTTTATTTTTTAAATCGGGAAAAAAGTGCATAGTGGTGTTGTTTTTTTTAAACGCATAAGTTTGTTTTTGTAGAAGAGCACCAATATGATAACATATTTTTTTTCGGAATGTCAGAAACCGACACAGGTATTATTTTAACGCCCCATTGCTATTAATGTTTTAAACGCATTAGTGCACTTTGTTCTTATAAGCGCACTGGTTTGGTTTAAAATCTCTCTGAAATTTTAATTTCACATAAAATGGAATATTAATATCAAATTGTCCTTTATAATGCATGCAAATGAATTACAGTAGTTCATAGTATAAATTTTCCACTTAAAGTCACCTTATTCTTAAAAAATGGTTTCAAAACTATATTGATTTTCAAATGTGTTTATATGGTTGGCGTGATTAATTTTGGATATGCACACAAATTTTTATTTCTATTTTTTCTCAAATGCATGGAAAAAATATCAATAATATCTGCAAATGGCCAATTCTTCAAATTCGAGCTCGTTGCTAATCAAATTCCTTCACAAAGTTATCCCTTTCCATCTCCAGTAAGTTCAAATTTTATTTATAATTTGATTATCTAATTGATTTTTTTTTAATCCATGTCAATTTGAAGAAAAATGTATCCAAATTTGCAGGAACCTGATTTCGAATCGAGTTCAGATGTAGAAAATATTACTCCATATTTTCAAAAACTTAGGAAGCTCTTATTAGGAGCAACATATCACAAGCAATTGGTAGATGAAAATGGACAACCTCTTCACCCTGCCAATTGGAACATGGCATCTTCCATCCATAAGCATGGATCAATGATAGTAATAATTGTTTGTCATATGTAGTTTCAAAAAACCAATTGCATTGATGTGCTTAATAATATCATTGATATTGTACTAATGACTATCAATATTTTTTGAAATTAGGATTCTAGTAATGGTGAGCAGCCCACCTACCATCTTCTGGAGCACCCCGCTATAATGTCAACTCATGAGAAGGATGCATTAAAAGAAAGAATCAGAGAGGAAGCATATAATGAATGGTTGAATCAACCACCTATTCAATTCACACTACATCCAAATTCACCAATTAGGAATGACTACGGTAATAGTATTTCTTCATCACAAGTTGGCAATGCAGGAGGCAATCAAATGGAGGTTGGTATGGATGATTACTTACAGGATACAACTTCCATTGAGGAATTTTTTTTAGGTGAATTCCAAAAGAATGGGGTAGGGGATGATGCTCATATCATTGATATCTTATTTGAAAGCCTGAAATATGCTTCCACCAACCCTGTCGTTGGACCCAACAGAAATTATGTTAGGTCCTTATAATACTAGTGTATTCCCTTATTGTTATTGTCATTATAGCCCCTTATTTTTATTGTGGTGCCCATATTGTCCCCATATTGTTATTGTTGTGCCCCATAGAAGCTCACTATTTTTATTGTTGTGACCTTACATTATTATTGTTATGTCGGCTCTGATTATATTGTGACCCCTTAGACTCCTATATATAGAAAGGAGGTCATGTCATTTGTATCATTCAAGAATTGTTCATTTGTGTAATGTAAAGGAGGTTCCCCCCTCAAAGAGGCTTATTTTGAAGTTGTTGATCTGTATTTTCTTATATTTTGTGAGCTAGTTGCATAACATTTGATATCAGAGCTTTGGATTCTAGGGTTTCGTTGCTTAAAATAGGTCATCGTGGAATTTTCACTATAACATTTTTTCTATGAAGTTTTAGAAGTTGAAATTAAAATCCGTCTGAGCATAAATATTGATGAACCACGGGTACAAATTTCAAATCTTGTCTTGCTACATTTTTCAGAGATATGATCCAAGGAAGTTATGAGTTTTGTAGGCTCCTGAATTATATCTCAAACAAGTAACCTGGGGAAAATCGTCATAACTTTCTCTCTAAGAATCAAATTGAAATTTCGTATAATGTTAGAGAAAGAAGACAAATGTTAGTTTTTTGTCTGTCATTTCCAGGTCCGAAGGTCAAAACAGTGACACGTGACATTTCATACAAGTTCTCTCTACTGAACCAGTCTATAATCACAATGTTATCAGAGATTTGGAATAACTCTTTCTTAGAGAATCCAATCTTGATTAGACTTGCAGGGTTGGAAAGAGGACTCAAATGGATACCTCAGGATGAAATGTCAAACCTTGGGGATCTGAAATTACAGAGATAAAACGGATTCAATATCGATCTCCTACAAAACGAAAAAAGGGGTGTAATCTTTTTAAAATTTTGCATAAGTTTGGTTTGAAAAATTAGTTTGAAGGAATTCAAAGGGCATAGTGAAGCATAATTATCATTAATTGATGCCCTGAAGAAATTAAATGGAAACACCTAGTAAGTAACCTAAAAACTCTAGGATGACTCATGAAGAATAGGAATAAATGCAACATGATATATCAAAATTACTTGACTAAGTGCAATAAATTTCACTCTCACAAAAAGTAACATAAGCTAAGATGGATGGTTTAAAGAAAGGCATGGAAGCTAATATGAATCGCATGGAATCTAAGATGGATGGCGTGGAAGCTAAGATGGATGGTTTAGAAGTAAACATTGAAGATTTGAAGAAAGACATGGAAGGTTTGAAAGGAGATTTGTCAAAGTTGCTACAAGAAATGCTTCCTAATGGCGAAAAAGTAGTAGAGGAAACTCATAATGAGAAAAAAAGAAATGTTAGTCATGATTTCATAGACTCTAACTCTAACATTGGATTGGAGACCCACCATGTTTTAAAGTTCGATATGAGGAATTTTTATGGCAAGGATATCGTAACATGGATACTACAGATGGAGCAATATTTCAATCTCCATAATGTGAAAAACACACAAAAGGTACGTATTGCAACTTTATATTTGGAACCCAATTAGTTTTTATGGTATCGATGGCTTTTGTCTCATAAACAGATTGTCACTTGGGCAATTTTTACAGAAGAAATGATAGCACATTATGAGGATACAAAAAGCAACACCTTTTTTATCCAATTGATAAATTTCAAACAAAAGGGTTCAATGGTGGAGCACATTGAGGACTTACAAAAAGTGAATATAAGGGTAAAATATATTCCATAGGAGCATAATATTGATGTTTTCATAGGGAATTTAAATGATAGCATCCAACATGAGGTTCACCTTTGGGAACTTGATTCATTAGAGAAGGTATTCAGGTTGGCAAGGAAAATTGAAACCAAAATTATGGAAACAAGGAAGCCTACCAATCACACCTATAAATATCGAAGTGTTGTTGCCCCTATCCTTCCAAGAAACATCCAAAGAAGAGGATACACACTAGGAACAAACCCTAGAGAAAGAAGAAATGAATCCATATCTTGTAATGCATTGGACAAAATTACCACTCCTTAAACTATCGAGATAGAAGGACATATCAAGAAGAAAACAGTAATATTATTGATTGATTCAAGTAGTACCCATAATTTTATTCTTTGTAAGATAGTGAAGGAATTGAATTGCTTCCTATATCTAGCACCAGAGTGTCAAGTGATGGTTGAAAATGGAGGAACTATAAATTTCTCTTCAAAGTGCCATAATATCAAGCTACTGATGGGAGAATATCTATTGAATATTCCAATGCTTTCCATTCCAATGGATGGTGTTGATGTTGTACTAGGAGTCCAATGGCTACAATATTTGGGTACGGTAGCTTTTAATTTTAAAGAACTTTTCTTGAATTTTCTTTAAGAAGGAAAGGAAGTTGAATTAAGGGGTATCACAGGGAAATCAAGAAATATAATCAACTCTAACAACATGACAAATCTTCTAAAGAAATAACAATGTGGCCTAATTGCACAATTATGTTCGTTGGAGGTTCCCACATTGAAATCATTTATTTCTCCAAATTTCCAAAAAGTCTTAGACAATCATTCCAAGGTATTTGAGACTCCCAAAGGCCTCCCACATATTCATGATCATGATCATGCTATTCATTTGATTCCAGAACAATTCCTCCAAAAATTAGGCCTTACAGATATCCCTCTACCCAAAAGAGTGAAATTTAACATATGGTTGCAGAAATGCTAGAGGTTGGTATAATTCAACCTAGTCAAAGTTCTTTCTCTGCTCCAGTAGTATTGGTGCACAAGAAGGATGGATCATGGCGCATGTGTCAGATTATAGGGAGATAAACAAGCTCACTATTAAAGATAAGTTTCCCATTCCTGTCATTGATGAATTACTGGATGAATTGCATGGATCAATTTACTTCACCAAGTTGGATCCTCGTTCAGGATATCATCAAATCAGAATGAAGACTGAAGACATTCCAAAAACAACATTTAGAACTCATGAGGGTCATTATGAATTTTTGGGCATGCCTTTTGGCCTTACCAATGCACCTTCTACATTTCAAGGTTTGATGAATTCCATTTTCAAAACCTTCCTTAGAAAAATTGTGTTAGTATTTTTTTATGAATCTGCAACAAGTCTTGGAAGGATCATGTTCAACATGTTGATAGCGTGCTCAAACTATTGGAGGGTAAACAATTATATGAAAAAACCTCCAAATGTTTCTTTGGAGTACAAGAGGTGGAATATTTGGGTCATATTATATCTCATGAAGGTGTTAAGGTAGACCATAGAAAAATTAAATCCATTAAGGAATAGAAAATCCCCACACCCATAAAGCATCTGTGAGGATCTCTCAGGGTGACAAGGTATTATCACAAGTTTGTTAAGAATTATAGGAGAATAGAAGCACCTCTAACAACATTACTAAAGAAAGATGCATTTTCTTGGACTCCAGAAGCAATGAAAGCCTTTCAACATCTTAAAGAGGCAATGTGCCAAGCACTGGTCTTGCCTATGCCAAACTTCACAAAACGTTTATTGTGGAACATTGTGACACCTCAGGAAATGAAACTGGTGTTGTTTTAATGCAAGAAGAAGGACCCATTGCTTTTGAAAGCTGTCCAATCAAAGGAAAGTATTTGCACAAAGCTATTTATGAGAAGGAAATGTTGGAAATACAACATGCACTTAAGAAATGGCGACATTACCTAATGGGAAGACAATTCAAGGTAAAAATAGATCATGATAGTCTTAAATACTTTTTAGAACAAATATTATCTTCAAAAGAGCAAAAAAAATGGGTCACAAAGATGTTGGGTTATGAATTTAAAATCATCTACAAAAAAGGGAAGTAAAATGTTGTCACAGATGCACCATCAAGAAAGGATGAGGATGTGGAAGCATTGCTTTGTGCCATTTCTATTATCCAACTAGATTGGATAAACAAAGAAAGGGATGAATGAAAGAATGACGAAGAAGTGTGGGAACTCATTCAAAATTTGCAGCAAGATCTGAGTACATATGATACATTTAGCTAGAAAAATGATTCATTATGGTACAAAGATCTCTTATACCTCTATAAGAATTCCCAACTCAAACGAAATATTGTTCTGGAATTGCACACTTGTCCCTTAGGTGGGCATTTAGGATTTTTAAAAACTTACCATAGGATTAAGAAGGATTATTTTTGGGATGGCCTTAAATATGATATTCAAAAGTTTGTGGCATAATGTTTGGTTTGCCAACAAAATAAAGTTGAGACAATTAAGCCCCCATGCCTATTACAACCTTTATCCATTCCAAGTCAATGTTGGGAGGAGGTTTTAATGGAATTTCTCACAGGTTTACCTAAGTCCGAAGGAAAGAGTGTCATCATGGTGGTAGTTGATAGACTTTCCAATTATGCACACTTTTTTGCATTATCTCATCCATTTAAAGTCAGTACAGTTGCTACTGCATTTATGGAAACAATTCAAAATCTACATGGAAACCCAAAGATTATTGTAAGCGACAAAGATCATATTTTCACTAGAAATTTTTGGACAAAATTGTTTTCTTGTCTCGGTACTCAGTTAGCTCATACCTCATCTTATCATCCTCAATCTGATGGGAAAAATGAGATAGTGAACAAATGTTTGGAAGAATATCTTCATTGCTTTGTATTTGATAAACATACACAATGGGTCAAATGGTTGCCTTTGGCTGAATGGTGCTATAACACTTCCTTCCATATTGCAACAAAAATGACCCCATTTATGGCACTTTATGGATATCATCCACCATCTATCACATCATATTTAAGAGAAAATTTCAAGGTTCAAGAAGTGGGAGATCACATAGAGCATCAAAAAAAAGTTCTCCAACTTTTAAAGGATAACCTAATTTTGTCGCAGAATCTAATGAAACAACAAGAATATTAACATTGTAGCGAAAGAAGTTTTGATGTAGGTGATTGGGTATTTCTACAACTACAATCATACAAACAAATGTCCCTCAAGCATGCTAAGAAGGATAATAAATTATCACCAAATTATTATGGTTCGTACAAGGTATTGCAAAAGATTGGTACTATGGAATACAAATTGGAACTTCCTACATCTTCCCGAGTGCACCCAGTTTGCCATGTTCCATGCTTAAAAAAAGTTATAGGTGACAAGCTCCCAATTCAAACAATATTTCCAGAACTTGACAAGGAAGGAAAAATCATATTGGAACATGACGCAATCACTAAAACAAGAACTCGACAGCTATGAAATCGATTAATTTCAAAATATCTCATCAAGTGGAAGAAATTACCTGCTGAAGATTCCACATGGGAGGATGAGAATTTTATACAGAAGCATCCATAATTACTCAAGCATTAAGGAAAACACTTTTTTGAAGGAGAGGGGAATGTTAGGTCCCTATAATACTATTGTATTCCCTTATTATTATTGTCATTGTAGCCCCTTATTGTTATTGTTGTGCCCTTACATTATTATTGTTATGTCAGATCTAATTATATTGTGACCCCTTAGACTCCTATATATAGAAAGGAGATCTTTTCATTTGTATTATCCAAGAATTGTTTATTTGTGTAATGTAAAGGAGGTTTCCCCCTCAAAGAGGTTGATTTTGAAGTCGTTGATCTATCTTTTCTTCTATTTTGTGAGTTGGTTGCATAACAAAGTCAAAGTCTACTCAGCTAGGGATAACGATGTTGTTGTACAACGTGAAAGAAAAGTTTGGAATGTCGAATGCATGTTTCTCCACAATACTGAGGTAATTGATTTGCATGATCGATCAAGTTCCTTATATTTTGTCACACAATAAAATTAAAAAATGGTTGATTTTATGAATTTTAAATATTGAGACTGTACAATTATATTCCCCACTAATTGTAGGATATTAAAAGATAAGGTTCTTACAAGTGATAATGTCTTGTCAAGTAGCTGCAAAGAGGTAAAGAAGTTGTTGAAAATGTTGGGTGTTGAGTACATATCATTATCATGCACGTCTGAATGATTTTATTCTATATAGAGGGGAATATGCAAACAAATATGTCTAAAATGTGGGCATGACAGGTACCATAATTAAAAATAAAGGGAAAATCACATGGTCCTCATAATATACTGAGGTACATTCTTATAACCCCAAGGATTCAAAGACTCTTGTTGCAAAGAATTAGCTATGTTGCAGGTATGGCATGCCTCACATAGAAGTGAGTCAAATTTTATGTGAATCCTAACAAATTCAATGGCCATGAAGCATATAGAGGATACATGGACTAAAAAATTCAAGGATGAATTATGAATTCTATGACTCAGCATAAGCATGGATGGCATCAACACATGTTCCCTCCAAAACACCAACTATTCTATTTTTCCTATTGCAGTGATCAATAAAAATATTCCCCATAGTTGTCCGTGAAGAATGAACATATTATGTTGGCTCTCATAGTCCCTGTAGAAGACAAGTGAAGGATATGGATGTCCACTTACAACCATTGGTAGATGAATTGAAAGAATTATGGGAAGGGATACATGTGTATGATTTATCAAGACCCATCACAATAGAGGAGATTTATGTTGTATGGCATATGTGCTTACATCATACATTATTATCCAAGCTTAGGAGTTTGATTTGGTAAACTACATTCTTATTGATATGTTTAGTAATGATATTGCATACTAATTTAATACGTTGCAATTGTTCATATCTTCATATTCGCTAACATTTTGGCATGTATACAATAATTTCACATGTCTTGTAACAAAAGGGTATCATGGATGTAAATGTTGTGGATCTTCTCTGAAGATTAGGTGGTCTGACCACCTACAAAAGCCAGTGTATGACTGCTCCAGGGTATTCCTCCCAGATAACACCCTTACATAAGAGCAACATCATCTTTCAAGGGTTAACTATAGAGAACCCAAAGGCCTACAATAATGACACTAGTTGAATGACTTAGAGCATATGAAAGAGAGAAGGAGAAGGTTTTTGTAGAAATGTTTGATTCAAATGGGGAGCCTATGTTCAGAATTATTTGACACCTATGTTGGGAAATTTCCCATTGGGATGAAAAGGAAATTTGTCTTTGATGAGCTCCCATATTGATAGCATCTTAATATTTCCCACTTACTAGATCCCATGCATATTTTAAAAATGTTTCATCTTATTTATGGATGCGAATATCATTGAAAGAAAGTGACACATCAAATATTAGGAGAGATCTTATTTCTTCAAAAACTAAAAAGAAACATTGGCCAAGACAAGAAAATAGAGGAGAGGTTGGTCCCTCTTGATCTTTCAAAGAAGGTGATGTCCCATGGATTTTAAAGAAAGATAATCTTTCTTTGGAAAATGAAGCTATAATGAGTGTGAGTGTGCCTTATTTATATGGGTCTTCACTATGGTCTTGCTTCGCTGTGGAAGATCATTTGTCGAGGTTGAAATCACATGACCATTCGAACCTTCTAAGAGTACGTATGTTAAAAACATGATTTTATTAATTTATTTTTATTTTTATGTAATAGGATATTTTATAATTAAATTTATAATTTACTATTTATTGTGCAGTGTCATTATCCTCTACTCGTGCATGGGTATGTGAAACATGACTTCCTCCAAAACCTACGACGTGCCATATCTAAATTATTTTCATTTGTACATTGAATCACATCAAAGGATATTCATATTGATAGAATTCCACAGTGGCATCAAGAGATATCTGAGATTTTTTGTATGTTTGAGGAGTTATCGACAAGTTTCATGGACTTGCAGGTTCATCTTCTAATTCACTTAGTAAATGAGGTTGAATTAGCTGGGGTCATTTCTTGTCATTAGATGTTCTTAGAGCTGTACATGAAGAAATTAAAAGGTTTTGTTCAACAAAGAGAAAAACCCAAGGGGTCTATAGCAAAGGGTTATATATCGTATGAGTCTTTCTATTATACTAGTGACTACATCAAGAAGATCAACAACACACCAGGTGCAACAATTTGGGTGACGAAAGGGATGAAGACAAAAGAAAAGGGGAGATTCTAGAAATGAATGGAAAGAGGTGCATGTAAAGAGTAAGTGCAGGCTTATCATTTGTAAAATTACTACACATTAACTATTCACACTGGACTTCATATTAATGCATATTTTGATCTTATATGTACTAAATAAATATATTTTGGTTTGATTTGATCATCATCAAATTCATAAATTAAAGTGATCATCAAATTCATTCTTTACAATATGGAAGTGACACAACCGTGGGTCGCATTGTATGAAGAGAAGAGGAGGAAATGGGGCATTGACAGGAAATAATTCAAACAATTGAATGGTAGAAGCATGCCTTATCTTGATCATTTAAAAGAAAATATACCAATTACATGCCCTAACAATTGAGTTGTTCACCAAGTTAGAGAGAAATACATTGCATCAAGTTGTTACCCACATGTTGAAGAGGATGCACAAAACATAGGGATTGTGTGTATCAACTTGATAAATATATTCTCTTTCTGTATAGTTTTAACTTCATATTACACCTTTGAATTGTAACACACACACACACACACATATTATTTTTAATTATGTTTGGGTTATTAGACACATGACATTATGATTTTGTCACTTTTTTATAGGTTCATTTTTCCCATCTATGTGGGCATATGGACATCATTTTCACATGGAGAATGTCGATGATGGATATGTGACACAAGACTATGGAGTGGAAGCCAATTTCGACCAATATAGCCGTGTTAGCCACCATGATCAAAACCTAATGCAGGGGACATTATGTTACATTAGAAAGATAAAATAGATCATTCAAGTGGACTTCTCTTCGTTCCAATGTGTTATTTTTAGGTGCAAGTTGTGGGACACCTTTGATCGGAATAACGTAAAGGAAGATCACGATAGTGGGATGATATCTATCAACTCTAGAAAGATGTTGCATGAAGCTAGGGAGCCTTATGTTTTCCCAAAACACTGCAACCAGGGGTTTTTTTATCCAGATGTGTTGGATAGGGATTGGTCGTTCGTATTAAGACACGACCCAAGATCAAAACATATTTTTGAGAACAACATTGTTATCATGCCAAGTGAGGAAGATAATCAAGGTGATGAAAATGGAGAGTTATATGTACTTGTTATTTCATTATTTATGCTATTGTTGTATGTTTTTGTTTTCATTATTTCACTAATTATATTTTTTTTTTTATTTGTCTTATTGACATTTTATAATATAATTGGTGAGATTCACAAACATTTTTACAATTGTTTTTTTAGTGGAAATACTTTTCCAGTACGTAAAACTAAGTATTTCCAATCGTATACATTATCTATGATAATAAGGATTCAAGGTCACAACCCTTCTAAAATTTTAGTGACTATCTCGTGATAAGTATGTGGAAAAAATAATATTTTTTGAGTTGGTCATTAAGAAATAATTATATGTACTATTTGTCAAAAGTTTAAATCTAATTTATTATCATTTTTGTATTATTTAACTCATATTTATTATTAAAAAAAGTTAAATTTAAACCAGTACAATAGAAAATAAAGAACCAAAATATCATCAAATTGTTATATCTTTATTACTAGAAAAAAAACTAACTTGTCTCTTTAAGGGATAAATTCCAATAGAGGAAATCTCCAACTACAAGTAACTTCAAATGAAGCCTTAACATGTTACATTTATTTATCCTCATATTTAGAGAGAGAAATTTCTAATTTAAATTGGTAAGAGTTGCAATAAATATTAAATTTAAATTGATTGAAAATCTCATAACTTTAGCAATAAATAAAATTTTATAAAAAATTTTTTTTTAAATCATATTAAAATAAATTAATTGCGTTGAGAGGCACTCTACAACTCAACGTGGGGAAGATTCATGTAACGTTACATTTAAAAATAGTAAAATAATAATTTAATTAACAAATTAAAATAGTAATAACAAAAGAATTATCTCGGACATAATTACAATACTTCAATTTGCACCTTAATCTTATATAACTTAATATAGAGATATAAAGTAACCGAAAGTAGAAAAAATAATTTAGCTTTTATTGTGAGGAATAAATGTAATGAGTAAAAAATTATAATTTACTTTTTACTACAAGGAAGAAATGTAATTTTTTCACATGACAAGAAATAGCATTATTTATATCACATTATGTGTAATTCATTCTATGTTCCATTTACATGTGATATTTATAACCAAACATATTTTACTCACAATCATAAGTAAAATATTTCAAACTCCATATTAAATAACATAATTTTATAAATACTTTATATAGAGAAAAGTAAAGTAATTTAAATTGAAATTTTTCTTATACTTTCACTTTAGTGAGAAAGATTGAGAGAATTCTTATTCCATTAATAGTTGTTTTCTAATTCAATATATGAGGGATATTTGTAAAAGTTTCAATGTTTAATATGGATTTGATATGTAATATTTTACAAAATATTAATAATAAAAATAATTAAATTTATACATACAGGAAAATATAATGAGGGCCATATTTTAACATTTTAATGTGGAGAACATGAACTATAAATAAAATATTTCAATGTCAATTACATATATATTATACCAGCCTAAATCCATATTATCCTATTAGATCATCCTAATTTTGCAATCATAGTTTGAACCATACTAAACTTTGTAATTTATAAAAATATATTTGCGTTTGTTTTTAAAGTAAGTCACTTTGCATGCAATTTTGTCTATAAAAGTTTGATATAAGTTCACCAATACATAATCTATAATAAATATTATTTCATAAAAATAAACATCATGATAATAACCATCTAACAATCATAAATGCCATCTAAGATACACATCTGAATTCACTACCATCATTTAATTATATACACCTCTAGCACATATAAATGTCATTAGCTAGAATACAAATCTAATAATCTAACAGGAAATCCTCATCGTGACCACATTTAACAAAACACCAACATTCTAATCTAACATCATCACCACACACATCCTCAGATTGAAATAAATCTCATGTCAAATAATTGCTATCACATACACATTTATCTGCAAGCACATTAAATGAAGAAATCTAACATGACTTAAAATATACACACCAACACTAACATATAAATTAAGTACATAAACATGAAAAAAAAATGTGCCATATATATATATATATATATATAGATATACAAACAAGTCAAATAAGTGCAATCAAATATCTGATAAAACAGACGTAGTGGCAAGTTGGTCTGCAGTAGAAGATGATGGATGGTCAACTATTATGTGGTCAACATCCATTGAACTCAGTTGAGGTGGAGAAGGAGGTGTCTGGTTTGCATGAGTATAAGATGATGGATGGTCAATTACGTTTATGCCCTCAACGCAGTCTGGAAAACTTAGAGGTGGAGGAGGAGGTGGTTGGTATGCTATATTAGGAGAAACACGAGGCACATCCTCTAGCTCTGTCTTTTCATCATCGAGTGACTGAGGATGGGTACATTTAGATGGATCAGTGAAACCCTCACGACCATGATCCGATGGAGTGGTACTACCAGAAGGATCATGATCGCCACCTTCATCATCATGATCATGATCATCACCCTAATCATGATCATCACTACCCTCATCTAATGTATTTGTTGTTGCGTAATGATGTTGACCTATGATGCAGCATGACATCTAAATCAACGAATCAACATAATACAAAAGAGGGAAACTAATGTTCCGCCCATCACTACTAGAGTGTGCAATGGTCATGACTAATAATGAGAAGCACCTAACCTCCTCTACAACAAGAGAAGAAATATTTAGTTTTCTACCACGGACTTGAAAATTTGATAGACGGACCGCTTGAGGCCCAGAATATCTCTGAGTGTATACAAGCTTACTCTCAGCTACAACACCATGGGGGACATAAGGGAACTGGGGAAAATCCTTCCTCTCTTGGATAGGCCTGTGATAAAGTATATGTACTCCTCAGTGGACATATAACACACTGTAGGACTGACACAGAAAGCTCACTCCTGGGCACTCCATTGGCAGATCAGATGTGCCAATAAAACAAAGTGTGCCTTTTTGGGTATAACCTCCTCATAGTACATAAGGAGGCCTACATTCCTCAAGAGCACCTAGGTCATTGCAGTAATAGGGCGAGGGAATAAATCCCTCTCCTTCTCTTTGACCTTCCATGTTTGGACTATATTGTATGGGTCTGCCTGCTACTCCTGCTCTTGATGTTACTCTCTCTGTTGATGTCTTTGTTACATGATTGACATATAAAATACATCAAGCTCTTACATTACATACAACTTTGTTCTTTTAAATGAAACATGTATCTATAAATATGGAAACATAACTTTAAATTCAAAAAAGAAAATTATTGGTGCACACAAAACACAGTCATGCACTGGCGCTGGTATGCTTTCAACTATAAATGCACCATTACCAATGCACACATAAGTATGATGCATTTCTATTGGTTTTAAAATTGAGCTTTTTATAGCAGTGTGACACACTTGTGCACCAATGCACGTGTATAACTTTTTCACACCGATACAAAATGTTTAGGTTATCGAATGCATCGAGCTATGGCTATATTTTTAAATATTAAGTTTGAAGTGCATTTGGTAAATATAAACCCACCGGGTGTGATGCATTGACGTACAATATATCCCATCAATCTCAATGTATTTTAGTTTACAAAAAGCACCGAAACAATGGTGATGCATTATGTTCTTGCACCGAATTACAATGCACTCTGTAAATTTATAGGGTGCACCACTATCGATCTGAGCTAAACATATCAAACACACCACACGGTGAAAAAAAAAACAACAATGGCAAATTTATCTTAATTTACAATTTTTATCATCTAAAATTAAATTACAAAGAAAAATAGACATTACTTAGACATTTTGTCGTTGGGGAGGCATTGTGGACACGTAATGGAGAAAAACAAATTTTAGGATGGTTTGAAAAAATTTAAAACTCAAACAATGAGCACATTACAAAAGGATGGTGAGTAAGAGAAGCACTGACATTAGGGCGTTTTCATATGGCAAGAGTGGCACTAGTTCTTCATAGCTCTCCCACACTATAGAATGTAAAAATGAAAATTACGGCTCGAAGGGGTTTTTTTATTGAACCCTCCTCTAGTGTGTTTCTCCAAACACATTGGTGCGGGATATGTCCAAAAGAAATGCATTTTTTTTAATTAAAAAATATCGCAGTTCTTTTCTTGAGACGCCCCAAGGCATTCATCTACAAGTACCACATCGGTGTTGTGTTTCTACTATAGCACCGTTATTTTTTTAGAATTTAAAAACTGCCTTGTGGTACTCTTTAAAAGATTCCCTAGGGAATTTTGTTAATATTTCTACACCAGGGCTTCATTGGAAAATAGCACCGTATATCTCTGAAATTTAAAACTATAGCGATCCTTATTACTGGTATGCACTGGGACATTTTACTATGTGAAGGGCATCGGTGTTATCGATTGTTCAAGCATCGGTGCATTATGTTATTTAGTGCACTACGTTTTTTCTTATTTTACTAAAATAAATTTTCAATGGTGCACCATGTTATTTTCAACACTGGTGTGGTTGTATCTTTTAGACGCCCATTCAAAAAAACTCACTAAAACATCTTCCTGCCCACCTCCACTAGTAACCTCTGCTACAAAAGGATTTTTGGGCTATTTTTATAGTGGATTTCACAAAAACATATGCTAGAAGGTCTTTTCCTTGTAGTTTGTTGCACACCTGCATAAGGAACTCAAACCTAGGAACTTCATGCTCCTCACAATGAAAAACACCTCCAACTGAAGCCCAATAATTATCTCCATATCTAGGTCCATGAAGAAATCTCCACTCATCATCTCCTCTCAGATATTCTATTCATATCTCTATGAAGGAGGCAAGTCTCCGCTTGCCTCATAATCTCATCTATGTATTTTCGTAGGTTGATACCAACAATCTTCTTAAATGTCCAAGTCCTCCTCCTTCAAGAAGATTCTCCATGGAACAATCGATTATCACTAATCCCAAACCATACTACAATGGCTCACAATGATACCATCTAACACTGCCCCTTAGTGGACAAAGGAGTGTCAAGCCCATGAGTCAACTTGAGCACTCCCATCACCACATGGTGAGTCAACATCTTAATTGAGCACCTGAGTGCATCAATGAAACAAGTTGGAGTCAAGTTGGTGGCCGAGATGAGGAACACATGCCCCAACCATGCGATGAGTCAAAGGATTAGTTAGAGAAAAGTGACAAAATATGCAATGTTAAATTTTAGGTTTCAAGTATGGTTGGCTCATGAAGAGAATGAGTAGGCTCAAATTCCAACTGAAGAGACACAAAACTTCGTTGAAGGATGACTCATATAGATTGAAGAGAGAAACATTGAGTTAGACATCAACCTCAACCTTCACACAACAAGAAGTAAACTAAATTCGAAGAAAGATATCCAAGCTCATGGAATGATCTAGTGAGCCACAAAGTGTTGCTTGTTGTGGTTTTTGTTGGAAAATATACGAAGTTTAGCTGTAGGCTAAAAGGCCACAAATCGTTATATTGAAGTTTTGTTATTGTATCGTTTTGTGACTAGGAATCTATTTTGGGGGTTCAATCCAACATTTATAATTAATATGGAAAATATGATATAATAATACAAGCATGGTTTTCTCATTTCTCTTACACTATTGTATGCTCAGTTATCTTGCATTGTTCATTGTTTATGTTGTTGGATTTTTAATCTACAAATAATGTTAATGAAGTTTGGAAATATGTTTGTTTTTATGGATGAAAGTTATTTCTCAGCCCTCTTTTGGAAAGCATCAATCTACGTCCATGCTTGCGAAGAGCTTAAACTAGGACTGACCTTGGTATACTTCTCCTTTCCACCATGTACTTTATCCTCTTTTGATTGTTGCTTCACAAGACTTATTTGACATTCATTTTCATGACTATCTTCTTCAATTTTCACAAGAGAATCCATCATGTAGCTTTCTTCATCTAAAGTTCTCGAGCAAACTCTAGTCCATTTGTCATGGTCAAGAGTTTCCTTCTTAATCCTTTCTCAAAAAAAAATAAACATCCTTTCTGTTGGGTGTGGAGCCTGATTATCTTCTATATTCAAAAGTACCGCCACATTGGACCCCAGTTCAAAATGGGGGCAGCAACGCCACCCGTAAAATATTCGCTGCAGGGGGGTCAGGGGGGCGGTTGCACTTTGGGAGCCCCGCCTGGCGGGGGGTTTCAACCGGGCTAGCGCCCCCGAAGCTAAAAACAGCTGTATGCCTTTAAAGTATAATAATTTCTAGTCAATGCTGGGCGTTCATTAGGCGAATGATCTGACGGTAGAAAAACTTTATGTTTAGTTTAGGTTTTTTCCTCGAAGGCAACTCCCTCTCTTTGTATGAGGGCATTGTTTTGAGGTTGAGATAGATGTGTATTAAGTGTGTGAGCGAGAACAAGAGGTGAAGACTGTGAAGAGGAAGAGGATATTACAGCGGATTTGTTGTAGGTTTGTGTCCCTCTTCTTTTGTTGGATATAGAAAGGAAGGACTGGCTTATTCGAGGTGGACGTAGCCCAAACTGGGTGAACCACGTATATCTGTGTCTCTCTTGTTTTGTGCATTTTCTGTGTTTATATTTCTGCATTATTTCATGTGTTCCATTGCTCCGTAATATATAATCTTCTAACACTTTCACAGTTCCACCATCTTCCCTCCTACATGGTCCCATCTTTCCATGAGATTCACGATTTCATCATGGCATTGTTGCAATCTAGTTCTCCAAGAATAATCCTTCCAACAAACTGATCTTTTGACTTCTCAACAAGTTCTAATACCATCTGGTGGGACAATGGAGGATGTGAATAATGTGCCACTATCTTTACTTAGCATCCAATAAGCTATAATATGATAGTCACAGAACAAAGAGTCGATATCCATTGACTCAATTGCTAGCTCGATGTCCCTATTCTCATATTGTGAGGTTAGTTCTTCCTTGCATAATATTGATATCAATATTATATTATTAACAATATTATTGTTATTAATATTATTAATATTAATATTTAATTATATTATTAATAATATTAATAATGTTATTATTACTATTAATACTTTTAATAACATCATGGTCAATGATTATTGTTCAGAATATATTATTATTATTATTATGAATGTCATCACTTATATGTTATTAATAACATTATTATTATAATTGTATGTTAATATTATTAATAATAACATTAATGCTACTAATAACATTATTAAAAAAATTATTATAATAGAAAAAGTGAATGTGCGTGTAATATATTAATCTTATAAATGCTTTGACATTGCAATGAAAAATGCTAGCATCACATTGTGACAAATGAACTAATTTGACAAACAAACCAACCTCGCATTGTGACAAACATGTTGTGACATCAAAATGTTACATAAATTTATCCAATGCCATATTATGACAAACATCGTCATAATGTTACGGTACTTTGCAACTTATCCAACATTGCAATGTGACATTACAAAATTATTCAACCATATTTGCTAATGTGGTTGACTATGTTTGACTATGTTTGATATTCAACACTCTTCAACTTTGGACAAACATAATCGACGATTAATATTTATGGTTAATATTAATAGTCAAACATAGTCAACCATATAGTCAAACATAGTCAAACAAAGTCAGCCTTTATAGTTAATGCTTAAATAGTTGACTATGACCAAACTTGGTCAACCCTATGTTTACCATACTTAATTGTAGTTAACCTTGTTTGCTCATAGTCATCTCAACCATATTCAATTATAGTCAACCATGGTTTATTAAAGTCAAACATTTTCAACCTTTTGGATTTGAGGCATCTATGGTTCATTTCTTTCAAGTTGAATCTCGGAGTATCCACAGTAATAATCATACTTGTCAACGTTTCAAATCCCAACAGGGATCCATCATCAAGACAATTTTTGAATGATGATAGAGGAAGAGCTTAGTGAGCGGATAAATAGTAAAAAGATAATTTGATTTTAAAGAGGTGAGGTCAGCTTAAAAAAATTATTTTTATTTTTTATTTTTATTATTAATAATATTAATCATGTTTCAAGTTTTAATAAACCTTTAATATTTATTTTATATATTTTTCAATTTTCTTAAAAGATCTCATTAAATGAATAGTTTTTAAAATAATTAATTAATAGATTTCTTATCTATTCTGTTAATTATAATGTTACTAATGCTATATTATAGTTAATTAAATTTTTAAAATTCATTCATTATACCTTAAATTTCAATTAGTTTAATTAATTAAATTGATTAATAACAAATATATAACAATAATAGCTCAATCAATCATCATTTAATAAAGATAATTAATTCTTTTAATTTTTATTTATTTATTATAATTTAACCTATTTTATTGGATTTATTAATTAATAAGATATTATAATTAAATATTAAATGGTATTGTAAACCCCTACATTATTTATTATAAATACATATAAACTGATTTCATTAGATTATAAACTTTATTTAATTGAATATAATTGTTATTAATAATTAAATAGGTATTTATGAAACTAATTATTATTATGTTAATTCTTATAACACAATGTTAAATAAACAAATGATTAATAGAAATTATAATAATTAATTATTGTTATAAATAATTAATGGTACTAATTAGGGAGCGATGGAACCGGGACGGAAAATATCGCGCAATTAGGTTAGGGTTTGCTCGCAATCGGCTGCTGCATACGGTTCTATGCCTCCGCGCCTGCATACCTGGAACCGTCATCCTTGTTTTCAGACATACGCCGGTTACCGCGCTGGAACGGGGACTGTAACCGACCGTTTCATCCACCGCCTCACCGTTTTGAGAATTCTCCGCAGCCAGTTTCTGTTGCTGCATCTGTCACTTTCCCCGATTATTCTCCGATCCGAGGTGTCTTCAAATCTGAGGAACTGTTGACGATGGAAGACCTCGAAGCCGTTGATTATTCGGCTGACCCCTTGGAAGGGATTTCCATCTGGCAAACCCCTTTTGCCTCATCTGGGGGTATGTATAATGCTGGCTCCTCCGAACCTGTTCCATATCCATTTGCCGACCAGCATCAGAGTAACCCTGTGGTCCTCCCGGACGACCCCCCGACCTGGCCGGCGCTCACGACACCTCCCCACTCACCGGCGACCCTAGGGTTTGTATCCGGCTGCCTCAGTACAAACCCTAGCCTCTACCCCCCGATCTTGGGCCCTTTCCCTCCGCTACATTTTAATCACCACCACTCGGGCGTCACCACTGGCTCTTTGGTTACTTCTGGAATCTCCTCTGGCAGCTTCACCTCCGTGCCCCCGCTCACGGGTCATCCATCCATTTCTGATCCCCCATTTGCTGGTCTCCGCTCGGACCCGTCAAATCCCAGATCTCATTTTCCTAGTCGACATCCCAGTTCCCTTCCTGCCCGGAACCCTAAGCGGAGAAATAAGTGTTTTAAAACAAAGGAGGACGACGTCTTCCTTAGATTGGAAGAAGACATCTGTCTGGGAGAAGCCATGGACTTCGCGGACCGAGTTCTGGTCGGACGCATCAGGGGACGCAACTACACGGCTGTGAGATTGAAGACATGGGTTGCTGCTGTTTGGGCGCACCATTTGGCGGAAATTCCTTTTGTGCAGACCTTCGTGCGGGGTTGGTTTGCCATGCGCTTCACTCGTGCAGACCACACCAACTGGGTCCTCTCGTCTTTCTGGCATTTTGATCATGCCCCTGTACTCTTTAAGCGATGGACTCCTCTGTTCGATCTTGAGACAGAACAAATCGGCATTGGCCCAGTTTGGATTAGACTACCAGGGCTTCCTCTCCATTTCTGGTCTGAAGATGTTTTCCAGAGAATTGGTAATGCCATTGGCACTTACATGGACCACGACAGATCCTACTTGCAGACGGGCATGATGGCGTATGCTAGGGTTCTTATCAACCTGGATACTCGGGGAGGACTGCTGGATGCTATTACCATTCAATGGCGAGATTCTGTGCGCAAGCAGCCCATTGACTATGAGGGCATTCCTTATCGGTGTCGTAGATGTCATAAAGTGGGACACATCTTCCGGGAATGCCCCCTCATTCGGAGAACAAGATCACCTGATATGGAGGAGGGGGACACACATCCATCTGCCGATTCACCCAGAATACATGAGGAGCATCACAATGGGGATCATGCGCACTCACAGGCCGAAGGGGATACCAAGGCCATCCCGGTTGAAGCCAATCCTGCCACGGCTTCCACTGCACCTGTTCCCACTTCGACAGCCTATGTACAGCCGCAGCCTGATCATGCAGATATCACACATACGGGTAAGTCTATATCTACACCACTGTTGTCATCTCCAATCTCTTGCATGTCATTGGATATGAATGCACATGATTTCATGAGTTCTGTTCCATCATCCGTATCAGTATCCGTTGCACCCCCGCATCAATCCCCCTTGCAAACAACAATCACATGCTCCTTCCCGCATCCTTCACCGGTGATCCCTCCTTCGCGGGTTACATTATCCCCTGTTCCCACCTCTGACCCTCATGATTAGCCCCACCCCCGTCACTCCCTGCGCCCTTGATTCAAGGATAGGGGACCGGATGTCATGGGACTTGATATGGCTAGTGGCCCTCTGACCCTCAAGAACTCCAGGGGCAGACCCTCTCGTATCTCCAAAGCTCGCCATATTGCTGATGCCGAAGTTGCCCTGGGGCGACAGAAAACCATATTTGGGGCCCTTAGAGCACAGGATGGCCCTCTACCCTCCCCTCCATGAAGATCCTCTCCTTCAATTGCCGAGGGTTCGCTAGCAATACCAAAAAGCTAGCGCTGAAAAGGCTCCTTCTTACATCAGCACTCGACATCATCTTCCTACAAGAAACTCTCTGCCAGGCTGATCCCCTCACCAAAATCCTCAATACCTGGTTCCCTAACTGGACTTTCCAGGCCCTAGATGCATTTGGTAGATCTGGCGGATTGGCCATTGGGGTTAACAACAAATCGGCGGAAATTCAAAATTACTTTAGAGGCAGGAATTTCATTGGCCTGGACATTAACTCCCACCTGATAGGGCGGGACATCAGAATCATTAATATATATGGCCCTTGCACTGATCGTGCCAACTTCTGGAAGAACCTATTGGGATTTGAGCTATTCAGTACAGATAACATTCTACTTGGAGGGGACTTCAATTTCTCCTTAGGTTTCAGTGAGTCATGGGGACATCATGCACAAGTTGATACATTAACACATCCCCTGACTAGCCTACTGGAGGAACATAGGTGGACTGACATACCATCTGCAAGACTACAGTACACATGGTCCAATAATAGAAGTGGCAAACAAAGTCTAGCCAGAAGACTGGATCGTTTCCTTGTTAAGGAACCCCTATATAACGTCTTGCCCCGTATTCGACAATGGGTTGGAACGGGTGGCATTTCTGATCACCGGTCTATCTTCCTTGAGGCTGAGAACTCCTCCCACAGAATCAAAAGTCCATTCAAGTTTAATGCCTCTTGGCTCCTGGACCCTTCCTATACTCTATTGGTCCAAAATTACTGGAGTACAAACCCCATCCGGGATGATGAGGACATCTCGGCGGGCTTTGTCAGGAAACTCTCAGAACTCAAGCAGCTCACAAAGAACTGGGCACATCAAAAGCGTATTCAGGACAATCTGATATTAGAGGAAGCTGAAAAGGTCATTGCTGAATTTGAAGAACAGTCCACTGGAACCTACCCCACTCTGGAAAAAAAAGAGGAATACACCTCTCTCATTACCAGACGCTCACAGATCCTGAAAGAAAGAGAGGAAAGTTGGAGACTCAGGAGCAGAGCCATCTGGCTCTTGGAAGGTGATGCAAATACTAAATTCTATCATAAATTCGCAAATGGCCGGAAAACCATCAATACTATCTGGGAACTTAAGGACGAACATGGACATCAGGTCACTTCTCAGAAGAACTTGGCCAGACTGGCAACTGCCCATTTTCGTGGCATTTACAAGGCCCCAGCAGATGTCAACATATTAGAAATCATGAGGATTGCAGAACTCTTCCCCAGATTCGTGGACCAAGAAGACTCTGAGGAACTCATGAAAGAAGTGACTATGGCAAAGCTGGAAGCCACGCTAAAATGGTTTAAGAAGGATAAAAGCCTTGGACCTGATGGTTGGACTATTGAGTTCTACCTTACTTTTTTCAATTTATTGGGAAATGATCTTCTGAGGATAGTTGAGGACAGTAGAAGAAGAGGTAGAATTTCCTCGGCCATTAAATCGACCTTCATTGCATTAATCCCCAAATCTAATGCTCCCATCTCCTTTGATGACTTCCGCCCCATCTCCTTATGCAACTACCTTTACAAGATCATTGCTAAGACTATTGCAAATCGTCTTAAGCCCATCTTATCACAGCATATATCCTCGGAACAATTTGCCTTCCTCCATCACAGACAGATTCACGAGGCAATTGCCTCTGCACAGGAACTTCTTCACACCCTTCATGTAAAAAGGCAGAAAGGCATGATCCTTAAAGTAGACCTCTCTAAGGCTTTCGACAGAACAAACTGGTTATATCTACGCTTGTTGCTCACTCACTTGGGGTTTCCTTACAATTATATCAAATGGACAATGAGTTGCATCACAGATGTCTCTTACAGTGTCCTTCTAAATGGCGAAGCTACCACTTTTTTCACAGCAGAAAGAGGACTTAGGCAGGGATGTCCTCTCTCTCCGTTACTCTTTTTACTTATTATGGAAGGCCTAAGCAGAATTCTTTCATTTGCACGCGACAGACATCAATTAATGGGCATTAAGATTGTTGATGATTTCTACCTCACACATCTCCTTTTTGTTGATGACATCTTGATATTCTTAAATGGTAGTATTGGGGATACCACCACACTACAAAACGCCATGCTCCTATTCCAGCAGGCCACTGGTATGAAGATAAATGAATAGAAATCATCTATCACCTCTATCGGATGCTTTGTACATGAATCGGTTTTCGCCTCACATCGGTTTCCCTTCAACTCTTTGACCCTTGCTGATGGCATAAAATATCTTGGCTTCAGGTTGAAACCAAATGGCTATAAAATAGCGGATTGGCTATGGCTTATTACCAAAGTTGAAAAGAGACTCCAGGTATGGTACCATCGATACCTCTCTCGGGCTGGCAGACTGATACTTATCAAAGCTGTGATTGAAGCCACTCCAGTATACTGGATGGCCCTTACTTGGATCCCCAAAGGCATCCTCTACAGATTACAACACATTTGCAGTAGATTTCTCTGGGTAGGACAGCAGCTGGCAGACTCTTTGCATGGGTCAAATGGGACACCATTTCCAATCCTAAATGCTGGGGAGGTTGGGGCATTAAAAATCTTGACTTATTTTCGAAGGCGCTGGCGGAAAAACTTGGATGGCAGCTCCTCACCTCGGAGAGTCTGTGGACGAGGGTGGCATATGCAAAATATATCAAACCCCTGAACGTACTTGATTGGTTCTGCTCCCAGAAAAACTCTCACAATGTATCCATTATATGGAAAGCAGTCATCAACACCATACCACTACTGCGAGATGGATTAACTTGGCAAATTCAGGATGGCAACTCTGTCCGCATTGGGCTGGACCCATGGGTAGGATGTGGGAATGCTCACAGATTGCCTATAGACCTCATCAGTCACCTCAATGACAGAGGTATCACCCACATTGTACATGCTGGAGACCCTGATAACTCTACATTTCTGCAACAGGCTTGGCTCATTGCTCACAATCTGGAGATACCGGCACAATGGCATACAGCATGGACGGAGTACACTGATGCACTCACTCAAGCCCATACCAGACTCACTGAAGGACCTGACGAAATCATTTGGGCCTTTGCTAAGAATGGAGCATACGCACCTAAATTGGGATATATGAAACTGATTGAGCCTATCAGACCTCCTAATATCCATCCCAATTGGAAGGCACTATGGAAACTCAAATCAGCTCCACGTACTCGTCTGCTTATGTGGAATATACTATTTGATAAAATACCTATGGGCACTAATCTAATGAAGCGATCCTTTCATGGACCGTTCTGCTGTCATCTCTGTCTTGCGGAGGAGGAAAGTACTGAACATTTATTCTAACCTGTAATGTTACTTTACATTTCTGGAACTCCCTCATCGGCCACCTCCCGAACTTGAGAAATTGGCAAGGCAATACCATCATAGACGCATGGGATACCTGGAACCAGAATCACACCGGAAAATCCCGCAATATCCCTCTCTTAGTTTGCTAGGCTATCTGGATAGCACGGAATAAGGCAATCTTTGATCATAGTGCCCCCCATTGGCCCTCCATCCTCCTCAATACTATAGCTGATTATAATATTATACCTGAAGAGGATACCACTGCCCCGGTCCGCATCCTCAGATAGTTAAACATAGACAAATCCAAACCATGGGCTTTTTTTGATGGCTCTGCCCAAGAGGCCGGATGTGGAGGGGGTGCCATATTACATCTCAATGGCACACATTGCTTCAAACTGTAAATAAATTTGGGTAGAGGCACTAATAATTTTGCAGAACTATGCACGACCAAACATATTATACACTTTGCCATCCAAAAACAATGCAGACATCTTCAATTGTTTGGTGATTCTAAAATTGTATGCAGCTGGCTGAATAATACTTCACAATGTCATGCTTTCTCATTGAGACATATTATGGACGAAGCAAGAAGACTGATTACCTCTTTTGAAACATTTACATGTCTTCATATCTACAGGGAATAGAACACCATTGCGGATCACCTTTCCAAAGAGGCTGCGCTCAGGCAAGGAGATCAGTGGTTAATACAGGAGGAGATTGATGGCCAATACTACCAGCACTACCACCGTCGTTTTGATGATCATATGGCAGACGGGCAATAGTGCCCATGACAGCATATAATTTCTGTTTATTCTTGTACATACATATATGTATTTATGCTTAGTTTTCAGTATCACAATTTTGGACATCTACAGTATATATATGGCTCTCTGCGTAGAGCACGGTTATATCCTTCTGCACACAATTTTGTTGCACTGCTCCCTGCGTGGAGTTTTTGTTATCAGTAAATTTTGATCTAACTAGTTCTATGGACTATGAACTCGATAGGCCTTGATGCCTATATATGAATGCCTCGGCATATACAA
>APFE030454008.1:0-11427 GCA_000404065.3 Pinus taeda | reverse complement strand
AATTATGAGCCAGTGGGCAACCAACTTTCTTGAATGTGTTAACCTTTCCTAAAACAATATAAAAACACTCTTATTAATTAATTTAATATTGGTTAATAGTTAATTCGGATTAAAAGAAGTAAAATTATTGAAGGAGTAAATGGTTAAGTATATGTGTTATTTCTTAACAAATTACAAGTTCAAGGAAAGGATATATTATATATGCTTAAGGAAAAATTGTATTTTTTACTTCTCATTTCAATAAAGGATATTTTTTGTGGGGCCAAAATAAAATAAAGAAATAAAAATAAAAAAGAGCCATAGTATTGAACCATTGTATAAAAAATAAAAATGAGCCATGGTATTGAGAAGCCATGTTATTGGCCCATGGCCTTGATGTTAAATATACATTTATGAATACTTATATAATCTATAAATTAATGATTATAAATATTGTAAATAAAAAACTTCGAAGGGGGTCTTGAACCTATATAATTAGTTTTTAGGAGTTCTTTGTAAGTATTTGAATGGGACACATGTATCATGAATAGGTTTTCTCCATTAGGCATGAGTGTCCACCCATAAAGATAGTTAGGAGAAAACTATGGCCTTAAGCCCATATTGGCATTTTTTGAGCTCAAGCACTATGAATAATGCATAAAATTGATTATGTGAGCTCTTTATGAAGTATTTATCATTCGGGTTATGTAAGATAATCATTCAAGGCTTTTATTATTTAATGATGGTTAGATCATTCTATTAAAAATAAAAATGAGCCATGGTATTGGCCCATGGCCTTGATGTGAAATATACGTTTATGAATATTTATATAATCTATAAAATTAATGATTATAAATATTGTAAATAAAAAACTTCGAAGGGGGTCTTGAACCTATATAATTAGTTTTTAGGAGTTCCTTGTAAGTATTTGAATGGGACACATGTATCATGAATAGGTTTTCTCCATTAGGCATGAGTGTCCACCCATAAAGATAGTTAGGAGAAAACTATGGCCTTAAGCCCATATTGGCATTTGTTGAGCTCAAGCACTATGAATAATGCATAAAATCGATTATGTGAGCTCTTTATGAAGTATTTATCATTCGGGTTATGTAAGATAATCATTCAAGGATTTTATTATTTAATGATGGTTAGAAAGCTAAAAAACTAGAGATGAGTTGATGATGTAAATATTTAGTTTTATTAATGAAAAATATTTTTCTATTGTTATTAACACTCTTGGTAATGTGTGAAGAGTTGTGATGTAGAACTTAAGGCCTAACTATCAGGGAAACAATTGGAATTCTTTGTGCCTAAGAGGGGGGCATAAACAAAACCTCACCCTTTCATGGTGTGTGATTAGGTCCAGACCTTACTCAACCATTCAAGGTGAGTAATCAAGTCCCCTCTACAAGGAACTCATTCAACCCTACCTGGCGAGCACTCTAGGCCTCTTGGACCATACTCCCCTTCATGAGAATGCCCATCTATGGTCGTATCAATTCACCACTCTCTCTCAATGATGGGAGTAATCTCGACAAGCCCTATCTTGTCTCTGAAGTACACGAACTTCTCTCTAGGCAACGACTTTGTCAGAACATCAATTGTCTATTCATCAGTGGAGATGTAGCAGAGCCTTATCACTCTCCTTTGTAACATGTCATAGATGTAGTGGTACATGATCTCAATATGCTTTGACTTATCATGGAACATGGGATTCTGTGAAAGCTTCACACAACTTTGATTATTGTAGTACATCACTGTCAGTTCTAACTCTTGGTTGAACAATTCCGCAAACAAATTTGGAATCCACAATACTTTTCTACATGCTTCAATTGCTGCAATATATTCTACTTCTTTAGTTCTAAGTGCAATAGATCTATGCTTCATGCTCATCTAATATATCATGGTAGAGTGTAAATTGAAGCATAGACCTGAGGTGCTCTTCCCATCATCAACACTTCCTACCTAGTCAACATTTGTATATCTCTGAAGTTCTACATCCTTGTTTGCAACATACCTCAAACCATAGTTCACAGTACCATGTGGATATCTCATAAAGTAATTTGTCGGAATATAATGTTCATGTATCAATCACACCTGAAAATGTCTCAACGTGTTAACAACAAAGAAAATGTCTATCTTGGTTTTAACCAAATACATCAATGGACCAATCGTCTAATGGTACATGGATGGATCTACCAAACTAGATTCATAGCCTCTTAACTTCTTCAAGCTAGTCACCATGGGAGTATCCATGGATTTACAGTCCATCATGCGAAACTTCTGAAGCATATTAATTACATACTTTCCTGGAGCAAGGAAGAATTCACTAGGTTTCTTCCATACTTCCAATATCAAGGAATAATCCATCAACCCAATATCCTTCAGATCAAATTCAGAATCCAACTACTTCTTACACTGAATAATAAGAGGCTCAACACTTGTCAAAAACAAATCATCGACATATAATTATAGGAACACAGGTGCCTTCTTTGTAACCTTAAATTAAATATTTGGATCGAGATTCCCAATCTTTTAAGATAGATGTCAGTACGAGAATTCCAAGTTCTGGGAGCTTGATTGGGTCAATACAAAATCCTCTTTAACCTGCAAACATGAGATTCCTTCCCATGCACCTCAAAGCCATGAGGATAATCAATGTACACCTCTTCCTCAATCACACCATTGTGGAAAGAAGTCTTCACATCCATATGATGTAAATTCCATCGTAATGAAGCAACAAGAAAAATAATGGATCTATTGGAGGTGTACTTGGAAACTGGAGAAAAGGTCTCATCATAATCTTCTAACTCTTTCTCGGAGAACCCTCTGGCTACAAATAACACCTTGTATTTATCAATACTTCCATCCGTAACATGCATGATCTTGTATATCCACTTGGAAGTCACCATTGACTTCACTTCCTACCTTGGAACAATCTCCTAGACATCGTTGTTCGTGATAAATTGATATTCTTCATTCATGGACTCCTTCAAGACTTGTTATCTAATTACTTCTTGATAACTAGAAGGCTCTGCATCAATCAGGTTAGTCATGAGAGTTGCATATATAGAAATTTTCTTCGGTTTCTTAACTTCTTTGGATGTGATATCAAGAGTTTCATTTCCATTTGCTTCTTCCAATGTATATCTAAGCCATGTTAGTCTCTTTTTAATCTCTGGGACAACAACTAATTCCACTGGTTTACAAGGCCCTTCTGACTCTTCAAGAATTTTTGTTGAACTTAAATTCTCTTCCTTCGAAGCCTCTTGTTTTACTTCATCATAGGAATCCATGGATACTTCCTTAGATTTCCAATATGAAACTTTATCATCGAAAGTGACATCCCATCTGACCTCAATCCTTCACTGTTATGGAATGTAGACTCTATAGGCCTTTGATGATTCACCGTAACTAACAAATATGCCTTTCTTTCTTGAAGGTTCAAGCTTGTTCCTTTTGTCCTTAGGAACATGAATATAGATCGAGAAAAAAAAGATTCACATATGTCCAACCTATGGTTTTCATCTATATAATGCTTCTTCACAAGTCATGTCTTCCAAAATTCGATGAGGACTTCAATTTTGAATACATACAACTGTCAATGATGATTCTCCCTATAAGAAGATCAACAAATCCTGATCATGCATCACAAACATGATATATGGTTCAATGGACCTATTCTCTCATTATTTGTAGGTCCATATTTTAATATTGTAGCCCCCATATTGTTATTTTTGTGCCCCATAGAATCCCACTATTGTTATTGTTGTGCCCTTACATTATTATTGTTATGTAGGTCCTAATTATAATGTGACCCTTTAGAATCTTATACATACCAAGGAGGTCTCGTCATTTGTATCATCCAAGAATTGTTCATTTATGTGATGAAAAAGGATGTTTTTCGCTCAAAAAGGATTATTTTCAAGTCATTGATCTATATTTTTTCTGTTTTCTTATCTGGTTACAAAATGTTTATTATCCAAGCTTTTGATCTTAAGATTTCGTTGCTTCACATAGGCCTTCCTCGAATTTTTGCTATAACGTTTTTTTCTATGAGGCTTCAGAAGCTTAAATTCTGACCACATAAATCCAAAATATTTATGAACATCTTGTAAAAAATTCAAAGCTTGGTTCACTATATTCTTGTAGATATGGTTCATTAATGTTACGGTATTTGTATGCTCCAGAATTTAGTCTCAAACAGGTGACTGAGGGAAATCGTCATAAATTTCGTTTTGAGTATCCATATTAAATTTCATAAAAGTTGGTTGAAAGTGAATGAACTTTAGTTTTTGGGGTAGCATTTTTAGGGCCAAAGGTTGAAAGAGGGACATGTGGAATTTTGTACAATCTATCTCTACTAAACTAGTCCATAAGTAGGTCATGTTGGGAGAATTGGTCTAATTTTATCTTGAAGGATCCAATATCAGTCTTGTTGGTTGTGGAGCTTGATTATCTTTTTTATTCAGAAGTATCATCGGATTGGACCCCAATTCATAATGGGGCAACAACTTCGCCCATTTTTTCACCTCCAAGGGCATCTAGGGGGGGAACAACATATAAATATCTATGGGAGTGTGTGTAGAGGTGCCCTCGCAAGTAAAAATAGATGTCAAATTTCCTTGTAAAATATTGTAATTTTGTAGAATCAATCTAATTCCTTCATTCGGTAGATGATCTGATGGTAGAAGCTATGTTTAATTTAGGGTTTTTTCCCCTATAAGGCAACCCCTCGCTATATATCAGGGAATTTTATTACAACTATGTAGATGTGTATTCTGAGTGACAAGAGAGAGGCGATTATGTGAGAGCGAAGAGGAAATTGCAGCAGATTTGATAGGTTGTATCTCTTCATTTTTCTGGATAATATAAAGGAAGGACTGGTTTTCTCCATGGATGTAGCCCAAATTTGGTGAACCACGTATATATGTGTCTCTCTTATTTTATGCATTTTCTGTGTTTATATTTATGCAATATTTTATGTGTTCCATTGCTCTGTAATATATAATTTTCTAACAAGAATAATTGGTAGGGCTGGAAAGAGGACATAGAGGGATACCATAGGATGAAATTTCAGATCTTGGGAGGCTGAAATCACAAATATACAACAAATTCAAGTTCAACATTATCAACAAGCTCAAAATCAACCACTAAAAGTTGTGAATATTTAAATTTTCATAAATTTTGTTTGAAAAATCAGTTTGAAGTGATTCAAATGGCATACTGAAGTATATATATCATTTATTTGTTCCAAAATGCCTCGTAAACAAAAAAATTATAAACCCATTTATCCCTCAAAAATCTCTACTATAACGCATGAAGAGGAAGAAATTTATCATGACATATCAAAATTACAGGACCAAGTGCAACAAAGTTTTCTCTAGCAAATAACAATTTAAGATGAACTATATGGATGGCTTAAAATTAGAAATGAAAGACAACATGGATTATTTAAAAGTAGAAATGAAAGGTGACACTGATGGTTTAAAATAAAAAATAAAATGTGGCATGAACAATTTAAAAGTAGACAAGGAAGGGTTGAAGGAAGGTTGACAAAGTTGTTGCAAGAAAGGCTTTCTAGTAGTCACAAAGAATTCCATGAAAATAAGGATGAGGACAAAAATAAAATGAATTATTATTTTAGAGACTTTAACTTAGGGATGAATATCAACTATATTCCAAATATCAATATAAGGAAGTTTGATGTCAAGGATTCGGTAACATGGATACGATAGATGGAGAAATTATTTGATCTACATGATGTGCCACACCCACAAAAGGTACACATTAAATATTTATATTTAGATCCCTATCAATTTGTGTGGTATCGATGGACATTTTCTCGTAAATCAATTTTCACTTGGACAATTTTTAAGTATGAATTGATAGCACATTATGAGGATACAAAGAGTATTACCTTCTTTAGAAAATTGATAAATCTCAAGCAAAAGGGTTCAATAGTGGAGCAAATTTAGGACTTCCAAAGATTAATATCAAGGCACTTGATATTCCAGAGGATCATCTTATTGATGTCTTCATAGGGTCTTTAAAGGATAACATCCAACATGAGGTTTGCCTTTGGGAAGCTAATTCAATGGGAAAAGCATTTAGGGTGGCAAGAAAATTTGAAAGGAAAATGATGGAAACAAGGAGGTATACCACTCATAACTATAAATATGGAAGTTTTTTTTCTCTTAGCCTCCCACAACTGACAAGGTTGACATCACAACAACTTGAAGAAAAAAGAGCAAAAGGGCTTTGTTACATTTGTGATGGCAAATACACTAAAGTTCATAAGTGTGTCAAGATTTTTTTTTTTTACATATATTGTGAAGAGGAGGAAGAAAATGAACAACAAAAATCAAAAGAAGAGGATATACACTAGAAACCAACCCTAGAGAACGAAGAAACGAAACCAAAAATATCTCGTAATGCATTGGCAGAAACTACCACTGCTCAAACTCTCAAGATAGAAGGATATATCAAGAAGAAAAAGGTAATTTTGTTGATTGATTCAAGTAGTACCCATAATTTAATTCATTGTAAGATAGGCAAGGAATTGAATTGATTTATATATCCACTACCAAAGTGTAAAATGATGGTTGCAAATGGAGGAACTAAATTTCTCAGGGAAATGCCATAATAGGAAGCTAACCATGGGGGAATATATATTGAATATCCCAATGCTTTCCATTCCAATGGGTGGTACTGATCTTTTATTATGAATCCAATGGTTAGAATTTAGGGGACAATATATTTTCATTTTTAAGATTTTTTTATTTTTTTGGTAATGAAAGGAAATTGAATTAAGGAGTATCATAGGGGAACCGGGGAATATAATCAGTTCTAATGGCATGAAAAATCTTTTTAAGAAGGGAAAACAAGGCATAATTGCACAATTATGCTCACTCAACGTTCAAACAGTGAAATCATCTATTTCTCCAGATCCCCAAAGAGTCTTGGACAACCATTCCAAGGTATTTGAGACTCCCAAAGGTCTCTCACCTATTTGTGATCATGATCATGCTATTCACTTGATTCTAGGAAGTGTTCTTCCAAACATAAGACCTTACATATATCCTTATAGCCATAAGAGTGAAATTGAACATATGGTTGCGGAAATGCTAGAGGTAGGTATAATTCAACCTAGCCAAAGTTATTTCTCTTCTCTAGTAGTATTTGTGCACAAGAAGGATGGATCATGGTGTATGTGTCCATATTATAAAGATATCAATAAGCTAACTATTAAAGATAATTTCCCCATCCCGGTCATTGATGAATTCTTGGATGAATTACATGGAGAAATTTACTTCACAAAGTTGGATCTTCATCCAAGATATCATCAAATTAGAATGAAAATAGAAGTCAGAACTCATGAAGGTCATTATGAATCTTTGATCATGCCTTTTTTCCTTTCTAATTCACCTTCCACATTTCAAGGTTTCATGAATTCCATTTTCAAATCCTTTCTTAGAAAAATTGTGTTAGTATTTTTTGATGATATACTAATTTACAACAAGCCTTGCAAAGATCATGTTCAACATGTTGACAAGGTGCTTAAAATATTGGAGACGAAACAATTGTATTATCTTCAGAAGAGTAGCAAAAATGGGTCACAAAGATGTTGAGTTATGAATTGAAATCATCTACAAAAAAGGGAAGTCAAATGTGTGAAAACTTATGAATCCAACAAACTAGAAATCATATTGCAGTAAACTAATTTGCATCACCTACTTGTGTTCTTTGGTCTAACAAGTCATTTTCATAATTATTCATAAAATATTAATGCAAAAACATTGCAGCCTACACCAATATACAGATCAAGTACTGAAAAAATAAATGAGATAACCACACAAAGGACACACTTATTTTTGGACTAAATGTCCCTGGAAAAACGCAGCATGGTGAAACCAGTGCAACAGATGTGAGGGTTTTATTATTAAGAAGATTTTTTAATACAACTAGGGTGCCTAATTTGCCTCACCCAACAAAGAATAAACATGACAGAAGTACCTCTTTTCCAAGACAAATATTTTGGCGAATCCGATAACTAGATGACATAGGTGACCATGTTTTCTCCAGTGCTATGCAACAATGGTTGCTCCCAGCTCTATGCTAAAACTGCGTCACCTCCTCTAGAGGGAAAAATGGTCACGATGGAAGTTGAAGTTGTGGATGCTCAACTCAATTACAACCTTTTCCCTAGTTGAATTTGGACCTACACTATGTCAACAGTGGTCTCATCACTATTTCGAATAATATAATTTCCTCACAAAGGAAAAATTTTCAAAGTAGACTAGTTTTCTTACTACAATTCAAACCCTAACTCTATGGGTAGCATACCTTTTGTCTAAAAAAAAAACACTCCTTATGAATATATTGGTGTTGGTTTACTCAAAGGCTCATCACTGATGGGAACCTTTGCAATGCCTCCACCGAATTTTCCTTCTAATATTCCTGAGGTTAACATGATTACATAAAGCTCTATGGAATCCTTTTATCTGTTGATAGTGCCTTTCGAGTCTCAATTATCCTCTTGTACCAATGAGATGACTTTGAGCCCTTCTGAGATGTCTTATTAGGTAGTACAGTCATTTTCCTGTTACAAAACTATATATTACAAAGCAATGGAACATATATAATATTGCAGAAACACAAACACAGAAAATGCATAAAACAAGAGAGAGACACATATATACATGGTTCACCCAATTTGGGCTATGTCCATGGAGAAACAACCAGTCCTTCCTTATTATCCACCAAAAGGAAGAGATACAACCTAGAATCGCTCTGCTATAATTTCCTCTTTTCTCTCACATAGTATCCGCTCTCTTTCTCTCTAATAATACACATACATTTAGCCACAATACAATTCCCTCATATATAGTGAGGGGTTGCCTTCTAGGGAAATTAAATATAACTTCTACCGTTAGATCATTCGCCTAAAGAAAAACCCATATTGAATACAAAATAACTGTATTTTACAAGGCAATTTTACATCTATTTTTAGCTTAGGGGGTGCTACCCCCAAACCCCCACAAAGAGGGGGCCTCTTAAAAATTGTCATTCCCCCCATGGTGGTGAAACAACGGGTGGCATTATCACCCCATTATGAACTGGGTCCAATGCAGCAATCCATCTGAATAATGAAGATAATCTTGCTCCACACCCAAAAATCTCCCACTTGGATACTGGTTATAGCAACTCCACCACTACTTCATTTGTTAAAAAATGACTCTGCTTTGGACCTGGTTGTTTCTCATCTTCATCATCATACTAGAAAAACCAATTGAAACTGAGCATAATCTTAGTTTCTCACTAGTTACAGTTTTTCTTAACATATTTGTAGGATTATGGCAAGTGCATACCTTTTCCAACTTCAACTATCCATCTTCCAACAATAATTTTATGAAATGGTACTTGAGTTGCATATGTTTAGTCTTGGAATGAAATGTTGAGTTCTTTGCAAGATGAATGGCACTCTAGCTATCACTGTATAACTATCCCAACTCCTTCTTCTTACCCAATCCAGAAACCTTTGTAACCACATCATTTCTTTAATAGCCTCTATGGTAGCAACATACTATGCTGTTGTCATTGAGAGTGCAACAGAACTTTACAATTTTCCAACCCAACTGATAGTTGTTCCACCTACAGTAAACACATACCTTATGGTGCTCCTCCTGTTATCTCTATCACCTACCATATCTGCATCAACATATCCCTGTAGAGCAATGTTTGAACCACCAAATCATAATTCTTGATATGTGGTACCTCTCAAATACCTGAAAATCCACTTCACTTCCATCCAATGTTCTTTTCTTGGATTGTTCATGTACCTTCTTACAACTCCCACTACATGTGCAATATCAGGCCTTGTGCAGAACATTGCATACATTAAGCTTCCAACTACTAATGCATATGGAACTTTAGACATATAATCTGTATCTTCCTAAGTCCTGGGACACATGCCCTTACTTATTTTGAAATGGCTAGCAAAAGGTGTACTAGATGGTTTTGCATTCTGCATATTAAATAGTTTCAGCACCTTTTGTTTTTACTCACTTTGAGACAATGTTAATTTGTGATTTTTCATGTCTCTACTTATCCTCACGCCAAGGATTTATTTTCCAGCACCCAAATCCTTCATTGCAAATGAGTTTTCCAATTTTATTTTGAGCACATTTACTTCCTACATGTTAGAACATGCCATAAGCATGTCATCTACATACAATAACAATATAATATAGCAGCCATCATTTTTCCTTTGGAGATAAACACAAGGATAAGAATGAAATCTATTATAACCTTGTTCAGACATAAATGTGTCAAATTTTAGATACCACTACCTTGGAGCCTGTTTTAAGCCATACAAGCTCTTCTTCAACCTACAGACTAGTTTCTCCTTCCCTTTGACCTCATATCTTTATGGCTCCTGCACATATATCTCTTCCTCCAAATCCCCATTGAGAAAGGCCATCTTTACATCTAAATACTCAAGATGAAAATCTTCTACTGCTACTAGACTTAAAATAGTTATGATTTAAGTCATTTTAAAAATAAGAGAAAATATCTTATAAAAGTCTATACCTTTTTTCTATGCAAACCCCTTCACCACAAGTCTAGCTTTACACCTTTTTCTACCCCCATCTTCTTCCTTCAACCTCTAAACCCATTTATGGGAGGTGTTGCCACCCCATTATGAACTGGGGTCCAATGCGACGATACCTCTGAATAAAGAATATAACAAGCTCCGTACCCAATATTTCCGACCCTTCATCTTCTGATATTGATCGAGTGGATACGATCAATGATGATTATTCTCATTTACCTTGGTTAGAACTGGTTTCACTCTCTAAGCCTTTCAGTTATACTTTTCTAATTGACAAAATTATCATGGAGGTCATGACCTCAGATGAAATTCCTTGAAATTATTACTATCATCATTCATATTTTCTATCTGAACTTGATAAAATCGATAATGATTTTTCAACTATATTTTTATGTGAGATAGATGAAAGTCCATAATTGTTGATTTCAATTTTTCAATCTGAGTTCGAAAGGAATTTTGAAATATATTTGCAACGATTACCAGTGGCATATCAATTAAAACAAGAATTATTGAAAATATTCACATAGGTGCCTCATGCTCAATCGATGAAATTCGAACATATAAGGCCCTATTTCAAGAATTTTGCAACATTTTTGTCTGGTCCTATGAGGAAATGCGAGAAATTGACCCAAGCATTATAGTACATGAAATTAAGACTTACTCAGATGTTAGGCCCCTATACTACTAGTGTAACCCCTTATTGTTATTAGTACAACCCACTTATTATATTGATGTACCCACGTAGTGTCCATATTGTTACTATTATGCCCCATAGAAGCCCACTATTGTTATTATTGTGCCCTTACATTTATTATTGTTATGTAGGTCCT